>JAEHOC010000116.1:0-123164 GCA_016834605.1 Chlamydomonas incerta
GGCACGTGGGAGCTAGTCCGCGTTGCCAAAGGGTTGCTAAGGCGCTGCCGACGAAGTGGGTGTTCCAGGTCAAGCTGAGTCTGACGGAAGTCTGGAACGGTGCAAGTCACGCCTGGTACGAAGGGTTGCGCGCAGCGCGAGGGCATTGATTATGAGGAGTTTTCGCACCCACGAGCAAGCAAGGATCATTACGCACCTGCTGGCATTGGCACTGAGCGTGGCATGAGTGTGCGTCCTTTGGATGTGCGCACGGCGTTTCTGAACGGCGAGCTGGACGAGTGTACGTTAAGCAGCCGCCGGGGTTTAGTAGCTCATTGCACCTGAGCACGTGTGCCGCTGAAGAAGGCACTGTATGGTCTCAAGCAGGCGGGCCGCGCATGGCACCGCACGCTGAAGGCAGCACTGATTGAGATGGTTCGTGGATGTGAGGCGGATCCGGGCATCTTTTGCTGCGCGGCCAAGGAGCGGAGGTTTACCTCCTGCACCACGTTGATGATTTACTACTGGCCTGCACTGACAGTGGGCGGCTGAGTGCTGTGCTGAAGAGGCTGAAGGCACGTTCGATATGCGTGACCTGGGAGAGGCAAATTTCTTCCTGGCATGGAGATTGCGCGCATGGTTAGCGGTGAGATAAAGCTGTCGCAGAAGAAGTACACTGCGGAGCTGCTAGCCAGGTGGGGGATGGAGGACTCGGCACCAAAGCCGTACCTCTCTCACCAAGCACGAAGCTGACGCGCGTGGGTGGTGATTCACGTGTGATGGAGGATGAGAGCAAGTACCGTGAGCTGGTGGGCGGATTGATGTACCTGGCGGTGGGATCTCGCCCGGACATTGCTCAAGCCGTGGCACTGCTGGCGCGGTTCATGTCGAAGCCGGCGATTGAGCATTGGAATACGGCAAAGGTGTCCTGCGGTACCTGTGCGGTTCTCGCGACATGGGCATCGTGTTCAGCCGTGGCGGAGATGGTCTTGTGGGTTACTGCGACGCGGACTGGGCGGGTGATACCGACACGCGGCGGTCGACCACGGGCTATGTGTTTCTATATAACGGTGCGGCCATTAGCTGGCAGTCGAAGCTGCAGCGCACCGTGGCGGTCGCTACGTCTGAGGCGGAGTATATGGCGGCTGCGAGCGCAACGCGTGAGGCGGTGTGGGTTGCGCAGTTGTTTGGTAGCCTGGGAGTGCAGGTGGCTGGTGTGCGCATGCTGTGCGACAACCAGGGGGCGTGAGCATCATCAAAAATCCGATCATTTCGGAGCGATCCAAGCACATTGATATTCAGCACCATTTCGTGCGTGAGCGGCACGAGGCAGGGGAGGTTACGTTTGAGTTTTGTCCTACGAGTGACATGGTGGCGGATTCGCTGACGAAGGCGGTAGGCGATGCCAAGTTCGTGTTCTGCCGCAATAGCATGGCGGTTCGCTAAAGAGGAACGTGTTCGCGCGACGACCACGTGGGAGTGTTAGAATGTGACGGGTTTTGGTCATACGCGCTCACACCTAGGACACACGGGAATGCGGGAGCAAACCGCGAGTGGAGCGCGCGCGCGCGCGTCGGGCGCGGCAATTGCACGTATGTTGCATAGAACGGGCAATGAGTATGTTGCGGGCAACAAGGGAAGTTGAGCTATGGAAAGGCAATGCACGGACACCCGTTGCACATGGGGAATGATATAAGCCCGAGCCAACTCAGTTGGCAAGCAAGCAAGTAAACTCATAGTGGACTCTATGATACCCTGAGCCTGTAACACACACCAGAACGATTACCGCGTCACTACCGCGTACTTTCAACACCACCTAATGGCACGCAACCGCATGCGCATGTCCTCCTGGCTGAGCTGCGGCTCTACTGACTCCTCGAGTAAATTTACGGCTTTGTGTCCCTGTAGATCACGTATTGCCCACCGCACGCTCGCCCGCCGGTACCTCCCCCACTGCTACTGCCGGTGCTTCCCGCACCCGTGCTGCTGCTGTTACCCCCGCTGCTAATGCTTTCCCCTTGCTGATTAGGCTGGTTGGCGGAACCGGCATCGCTGGATGAGCCAGCGCCGCCGCCAGCAGGACGCGTGGTAAACACGCCGTCCAGGGCGCCGCCGACACCCGCCGGCGGCGCACCCACGCCGGCCACGCGAACCCATAGTTTCCCATCGCGTGAGTCCGCCACCATGAAAGCGATGTCGCTGTCGTTGTCATAATAATGCTCCGCTGAGTCCACCGCACGGTAAGTGCGGTCCCACTGCTCGCCAGCCGCCAGCATCGCCTCCCGCGAAATCAAGTTGCAGTCCGCTTCAGGGACGCACTGCACGTCATCAAGACGCAAGTAGTATGTGCTGTCATCGCCACCAAGCACATGAATGATCATTGACCCGACCCCAGTGCTGGTTGACAGCGCTCCGTTGAACCCCCGAGCTGTAGGCTGTGCGGCCTGAAGTTGAACATCTGCCCTCGCAGCGTGATACATGTACCGGTGACCCCGTGTCCATGACCCATCCGAGCTCGCTTGTCCGCCCGCTGCTGCTAGCTGCTTCCCCGCTGCTAGCCGTGTGCACCCCCGGTACAGAGATTGCCCACATGCGCCGGTCACCACCATCACGGCCAATGTGCGCACCTCCTCGGCCGCGGCCACGTCCTGCATCGCCGCCGCGGCCACGGCCACCGTCCAGGCCGTCGCCACCACGCCCGCCGCCCCCGCCGGCGGCACCTCCACCGCCGGCACCACCACCGCCGGCAGCCGGAAGGGGCTGCCGTGGGTTGGGGCACTTGTCCGAGTAGTGGCCGTACTCCCCGCACTCGTAGCACCTGATGTGGCTCTTGTCGCGCACGCCGCCGCGTCCCCCGCGGCCGCCACGCCCACCGCGTCCGCCACGCCCACCGCGGTGGTCCCCACCACCGCGATAGTAGCCGCCACCGCCGCCATAGTGGTTGTAGTTACCGCTGATGGCAGCGATCGATGTAGACGGCCCCCCGCTGTCAGCATCGCCGCCACGCATGCTGTTCAGGATGGTCTGGTAGCGGCTGATTCGCTGCTCGGCATCTGCCACCGAGTACTTGCCAGACTTGGCGTAGTCGTCACCCGCGCTGGCCACGACGGATGCGTACGCCGTGGGCAGGGCACGGAATGTGGCCTGCACAATTAGCATCTCCCGGTCCTTAGACTTAAACCCAGCGCAGTCCGACCAGCATAGCCGTTCCACGTAGTTGGTGATACGCTGAATCAGCTCGCTGATGGACTCGTCCGCCTTCAGGCGAATAGCGCGCAGCTCGTCCTGCCACAACTCGTGGTTGAGAGCTGCGATGCGCTTGTAGTGCTTCTCCAGAGCCTTCACCAGGCTCTTCGCCAAGTTCTGCTTGGCGTTGGGGTCGGCGTCCTTCTCCGTAGCCAGCTCCTCCACAACCTCGCGGTAGATTGAGTGGTCGCTCACGCGCATGTTTGCGCGAATCACTGCCGTTGCCTTCTCGATATCCTTGTCCGTCGCCTTATCCGAGGTCAGAACCGAGCCCATGCCCTTGTACTGCAGGTGAATCTCAATCCTATCCAACCAGTAGTGCGCATTCTCAGCGGTCAGCTCAAGGATGGTCTTGGGGCCACCGTCTTCACCCATTTGTGTGTCCCGCACTATCTACCTATAGATTATGATTACCTATCCCGGTAATAATAGCAACCCGCCGCTCCCGCGGGGCTCATAACCTGTTGATTTATAACGACTAACCCAAGTCGGAGTAGGGACGGCTGACAGTCAGACTGCTTCGCACATTACACGTTATACGGTATCTCCACTAATAATAATAATAATACGTACGCAGCGCTCTGGGGCCGCCGCGTTTCTTAAGGAGGAGTGAGTTTGGCTCACCCCACCGTGGGCAAACATAGGGGGGGGGATTAGCCTGGGTCGCGTGCGTTGGGCCTGCCCCCGGTGGGGGCAGTCCCGGCAGTGTGTGTCGCGTTGCGGGCTGTCGGCATGCCGGTCTCACGCTCAAGTCGGTAGTATAGCGAAGCAGTCGTCCGTAGGCTTATGACGCTGTGCATGTGGATCTTTGTGCAGCACATTTGGGCGGAGCGAGCTGTGGCGCCCAGGGAGCGCAGTAGGGGCGGAAGGGTGCTGGAGATGGTACCTCCATGTCCCAAGGTTACAATCTGCTCCTTTGTGTACTCCACGTTCCAGCCAGCACTCGTTAGTGCATCCGCCAGGCGTGTGTGCTGGGCCTGCTTCTGGTCACACTTCTCGCTGTGGTGCAGGTCAGAGGTGTAACCGACCTCGATCAGGTATACTTTATTGCTGGCTGGGGTTGTTGGCCTCCCCCCGGGGGCCACGTTTTCCGACCTTGGCACGCGGCAGGGACGGGATAAAGAGGATGTCCGGTCGCATCCTTTTGCGCTCGGACTCGGCTACGTTGGTAGCATCCAGGCAGGTGGGTGGGCGCCCTGCGCAGTATTCGGGGCGTGCCTCTGCATTGCTAGCGTCCATTAGCATGTACCCTCCCACCGTGGGTACCCCGATGTAGGCAGTCTCCAAGCTACGGACAGCAGCGTTGTGCTTTGCGATGCGGGCGCCCACCAGCTGGGGGTGAGCACAGTGGCCAGCGAGGTGCCCGGCAGTGCACGTTCAGGTGGGGACCCGCGGCGTTGGTGGATAGGTGCGCACAGGGTGCAAGTGTCGGTATCACGCAGTTGAAGAGTGCTAGTCCTCGCCGGGCATATGAGGCCTCCCTGCCGGGCGTTCTGGACAAAGCGTCGGAGGCCGTGTCCCGCCCCTGTGTGGGTCATGTAGGCGGTGCTGGCACGGGTGTCGAGTTTGGGGGCAGCTTCGGCCCACTTGCTCGTGTACAGGGTTTGCTTCGCGTTGCCCGCCATGGGGAGGACGGGTTGAGCGCCTTGAGAAGGCCCCGGTTCAGGTCAGAAATGTAGTGCTCTGCGGTGCTGCCGTCTTCCTGGGTGGTCGTGAACGTGGGCCACCAGTGCCGACCGTGCGGGTTGTTGTCAGCGAGCTCCGACACGTCGGCAGGGTTTTTTCGCCAGTGGCGACGGCTTGCGGCCCCCTTGTCGGCTTCATCGTTGCCGTGTAATCCGTATGTGAGACGACTTTGAGAAAGACAGTCGGCGCGTTGCGTTTGGATCTTGCATGGAGCGATTCCACAATGGAGCTCAAAGTGCTTGGTGCTTGCTGAGGTGCAAGCGTCGTGGTTCGTTGATAGCGCGTTTAATTAGATATAGACTGGCAGCAGAGTCAGTTGCAATAGTTAATGTTTTATTGGCGAACACGCTAGTTTCTCCACCAAATTCATCTACGGCTGCTCGAATTGCGGCTAACTCAGCGCGAGTAATAGTATTTGTGCACCCGTTTTCCATTTGGATTAACGTAGACGGTCCGGTCTTTGTGCAGGCACAGGCGCCAGCGACTTGGATTTCCTTTCCGTCGTTTGTCTTTACTTTGGAGACAGAGCCATCGGTCCAGACGATGTCATCGGGAATGTGGGCCAGGGCATGCGCGCCAGCAAAATTGGTGGACCCGCGTCGGGGCCTATCGATTGGGGCAGCTGCTGGGGCGTGTTCCTGCTGGGTGGCGAGGTGCTTTACCTGCTTGAGTAAGTTGTGTGGGAGGGCGGGTCCAAGAAAGTCGTGCCCGTCCGTGTCGGCACGCCATTGAGTCCGGTTTACCCAGCTTGCCGCGTGGAAGGCCTTCGACGAGTTTAGAGCGCAGTCGTTTCCACGCCGGCGTCAGTGCTGTTAGGCCCGTTGGATTACCCACAGCGACCAGGGTGACCCCCCGCTGCCGCTGCAGAGGGGCGTCGTTGCCCAGGCCGTCGTGCATGCCTGCCGTTTCTGCCGCGTCTTTCTCTCCCGCTGTCCAGGAGGCGAGCTTGCGGCATAGGGGGTGCCCGAGCCATTGCGTGTGTGGGTAGGTGGGGCAGGTGGGGAGGACCCATGAGAATCAGGGTGGGGTGTGGAGACATGCGTGTGGCTGAGGCCGATGCCAGGGCCCAGAGGAGCGCTTTGCGTGCGTCGCCGGGGGGTAGCGGGGGGGGTGTGCGTAGTGGAGTCCTGTCCAGGCAGTGCTATAGGCGTCGTGTCGTGCGCCAAAGGCTGCATCATTGGGTGTCGCGGCTGAAGTATTCATCAGCGGAGGTCGTGGAGTTGAGTGGGGAAGCGAAGAGTTCACTAACACGCCCTGCTCCTGTGCTCCGCAGGGCCCCGACGATGGCGTCAGCAGTGCTGGACAGGAGTGAGATCTGATGGTTCGGGGCAGCCTTCCTGTCGAGCTGTTCCGGGTCATGGCGGTACCGGTGGAGCAGGGCAGCTACGGCCTCTTCAAATGCGTGGGGGCGGGTAGTGGTGCGGTGGAAGTGCTCCCACAGCGCCTGGAGCCGGGGGTAGGTGATTGCACCAAGCCACCGGCCGCATGGCTCGTAGACGTGCGCTTCTGTAGGTGCATGCGTCCCATCCTTAGGGGAGCTGATTGCGTAGTGGCCGGGTGGCCTAACGTCTCTGTAGGGGTTGCTGGGACTGGTGTTGATGCTGGTTGTGGACCGGATGTCTCGTGCACGCGAGGCTGTGTCTTCGGGTTCGGTTTCATGGCGTCCCTGCCGCTGGCGTGAGGTCAGCTTCATGTCCTTTGGTGGCCGCGTGGGGCGGATAGGGGGCGTCAGGCCCGGCGGCGACTCGTGTATTGTACTCGTTTAGTAGGTCCTCCCACTCGGGGTTGTTCTGCAGGTCACGTGCACGTTCACTGCTATTCGCCCATGTGACATGCTGCAGGAGCCGGGTTTGCCGGGCGGAGAACATTGCGGCTCGCGGCGCACCCTGATCACCGGGTGGGGCAGGGCCAGGTTGGGTAGCCTGCTCGGGAGCAGCACCAGTGGTGGCGTCGGTGGTAGGGCCTGGTGGTGGGGCGGGGCGATGTTGAAGGGGGTGCTTGTAGCAGCGTGTGACATTCCTTGCAGCGTAGCCCATGCGTTTGAAGGCAGTGACCACGGCTGGCGCGGTAACGCTGGGTTTCCATTGCACTGTGAAGTACGCCTCTCGTGTGCCAGAGGTGTCCTCGCCGGCTTTGCGCTTGCGTGTGAGCTCGGTGTCAGTGACAATCTGTTGTTTGCTGCTGTGCAGGATCGCTGCTATTTCCTGGCCATCGTTGTCCAAGTCGTAGGTGAGTTGGGCGTCTCCATTGGTATGGCCGTTGGCAGAAGGTGGGACAGCGTCTTTTGTCAGTCGGGCCCTGGCTATGCGCCAGTGTGCGCGTGCACTGTTGTGGCGCGTGGGCGATGCCGCTGCTTGGGGGGCGGTTGTGTTTTGGGGGACGTCCACATCCATGTCCTGGCCCTCATGCTCAGGCGCGTCGAGTTCCATCGGGGTGGGGCCTTGAGCTTCTTCTTCTCCCTCTCTGTGCTCTTGCAGGTACGTGTGGACGGCTGTATACGCGGGTGCGGTGCCGTTGGAGGCGAGCATAGCTTGGAGGTGCGGGGCCAGGCCACGTCGCATGGGTGTGCGGCTAACACTGGGCGCGAACGTGTCCGGATCCTGGGGGTGTAGCTTTCCGAGTTGCATATGGCGATTCATGTCTCTGGCGACCGCGGAGAAGACTGAGCGTGCTGTTTCGTACCCGCGCGTCCCCACCACCAGGGATTCGTCGCCGTTAGTGAGCCGCTGGGCAGCGTTGATGGCTGCTTTGGCGCCGGTGAGTAGGTCTCGGGGGGCGGTGCGGGTGTTCTCTTGAATGCGTGCGCGTTGTGCAGCGTGCTTCGTGACGCGCCCTGTGCGTGGGTTGGGCCGGGCACCTGGGCGGGTGACCGCTGTCTTACGGGTCCGCCCGCGTGCATGTGAGGGTGGGGCGGGAGGTTCTATAGCGGGGTGGGCAGGGTCTTGCGGCTGGGGGGTGGGAGCCTGGGTGGCCGCGGTTGGGTTGTGGTAAGCTGGGCTCGCGGGTGCAAACTGGGTTTGCTCCGCCGCGTCTGCTGGTACAGGGGCGGGGCCGGCGGGTGGGGGTGGGGCAGGCGGGGGTGCGTGCTGGGCCGCAGTGAGAAGCGGTCCAGTGCCGGCGCCATGCCGGGTGGTAGGGGGTCATCCCGTGCGGTGAGGGGGTCCAGATCAGCGTGTGCTGAAGGGTGCGCTGGGCTTGCGGGAGGGGGTTCGGGCTTGAGTGTTTCTCCGGCGATTGCGCTTCCTCGCCGGTCGCGGACAGTGCCAGGCTGAGTCGGTTCAGGGCGACCATGTGTTTGTGTTTCACCCGGTTTGACCCCATGCGCCTTTCCAGGTCGCGTGACGAGATCAGGTGCCGGCCGGTGTTCCGGTCGACCAGGTGGCTGAGTTCCAGCTGTAGCTCTGCGAGCGGCAGCACATATTCCAGGGGGAGTGGCGTGGTGTCCCGGGCAGTGGCCACCGCGTCCAAGGCCGAGACAACCGACCAGGTAGGGGTGGTAAAAGGCGTACCTTTGTAGAACAATTGGATGCCGTGTTCGCGTGCAAGGGTCATTTGTTGCAGCGTGGTGAAGAATCTGCCCTTGTCTGCTGACAGGTGGTGCGCAGCGGGTGGCGCCGGCAAGGCTATGCTGTCGTGGGAGGAGGGCTCGCGTCACAACGCCCAGGCGGCCAGTATCATTGAGTGCCAGGACAAGTGCACGATGTGCGACGCGTGCGTACTGAGGTAAGAGGGAGCCGAGGCCCAGGCCATACTCTTCGACTGGAAGGAGAGCAGTACGTGTGGGGAAGCCTCGTGGTAGACCATAGCACTTTTTGGCAAAGCCTGCTAGGGCCCCGTCGAGGGTTTGCGATGTCTTGTTTGGAGTAGGGCATGGCCGCGAAACTGTAAGCGATTGTGGTTTTGCACACATTGTTGTAGCATGCGCAGGCGCTGGGCGGGCGTGGCGAGTGATGCGGCTACAGCCGCGCCCTTTTCCTTAACGATTTCCGTGACCCGGGCTACCTGTGCCTTCCATTCCAGCGCGAAGGTGAGTTGGACGCCTAGGTACTTGTATGGTTTGGTAGGAGGGTAGTAGGGGACCGGGGTGCTGCCGATCCTTAGCTTGTTCGTCATGTCTCGGTGCATGGCCGCGAGGGTGGCTCTGCCAGTGGGTCCGTCGAGTGTGGGGCAGGACCGGGATTTGTTGTGCCAGATAGCCGTGGTGGCGCATTTGGTGTGGTTTACACGTAGGCTTGACCATTCTGCGTACGCTGATATTTTGTCACATTGGACTTGCAGGTCTTCCACAGAGTTGGTCAGTGCTGCAAGGTCGTCGGCGTAGGCGGCAGCACTGCAGTGGTGCCGGAGGTTTTTCCTCCGGGGTGAGGCATCCGTACTGGTAGCCGCGGCCACCCGCGTGGAGCCAGCGCACAAGCGGCTCCATGAACAGAATGAACAGGACCGGTGGAGAGTGTGTCTCCCTGTACTGTGCCGCGTTCGATAGGGATGGCGGGTGTGCAGCCGTGCTCGGTACGGATGCGCGTGGCCGCACGGGCGTACAGATTCCGTACTGCGCGGATCAGGTCATCCGGCAGCCCCAGATCGAACATGATTTGCAGGAGTCTGTCCTGGTCGATCGTGTTGAAGGCTGAGCTGTAATCCACGTACACTGCGTACACGTCTTTTCCGTACAGGGCAGCGTCCTCGAGCTCGTGTACGAGGTTCAAGATCTGGCGTTCAGTGTTGCAGTAGGCGCGGAATCCTTCCTGCGCCTCGCTGAACAGCTGCAGCGGTCCTGCGAGCTCCCCGATGCCCATGGTGAGCATGGACGTGTAAAGCTTGTAGCATGTGTTGGCAAGTGCGATGGGGCGTTTGTTCTTGATATCGAGTGCGTCGCCGGGTTTCGGGAGCAGGACCGTGTCGGATGCGGCCCATGCCTCCGGGATTTCTGACTTGGCGTACATGATTTTGATTATGCTGTGCAGGTTACGCTTCATGCCGTGTGGCAGGATACGGAGCAGTTCGTTTGGAATGCCGTCCGGCCCCGTCGCCTTGTTGCGAGACAGGTGGGAGACGCAGTGGTCGAAGTTGGCAGGGTCCGCCATGCTGGGTAGCATGGAGTGGGAGTCGGGGTGTCGGTTGCGTGCCAGTTGAAAGGCGTCCGTGGCGTTGGCGTTTTCAAAGGGGTAGCCCCGTGTCGTGCCCGGCCGCAGCCGGTACTCTCCTGTGCGTTGACCCCGTGGTGGGGCTGACAGTTTTCGGAAGTGGCCTTCTAGGGCAGTTAGGATGCTGGTCGAGTCGGTCACCACCTCTCCTGTCTCTGGGTCGCGAACAGCCGGCAGCCCGCGTTCTCCGGCTTCTTTCTGAAATATGCGCTTGTGCCCCTGCGCAGGTCTGGTGGCCAAAGTATGCTGTAGGGAGGCGGTTGCTGCTTCACGCTGGGCTTTGGCTCGGTCCGCTGCCAGCTGGCGATGCTGCGTTTGGCAGTCCTTAATCTGGCCTCGGAGGGCCTCGGCTTCACGTTCCCCAGCCTCGTCCAGCGCCGCGCAATCGGCTGTCAGGTTGGTGAGCGCCTGTTTAAGCTGAACCTCCTTGTCCCAGAGGGGCTTTAGGTGGCGCGCCGCAGAGCGCGAGAAGTGGTGTTTCCCTGTGTGGGGCGGTTTCTGCGAGCATTCCTCGAGGAGGCATGTCAGGCCAGCCTCTAGCGCCGCCATTAGTCTGTCTGCCAATTGGGTGACATTGACTCGTTGCAGAGTCCGGTTGTGTGCCAGGTCCCAGTGCATGGTGTTGGCCGGGTATCCTACCGGGTCCTTTGCGTGTTTTGCCAGGGCATTGTCGATAACCTGTACTGCTGCTTTGGTTGCTGTGTGCAGGTCCGCTGTGGTTTCCACCATGGTGTCCTCCAGGCGGGCGGCGGCAGCTGCGAGTTGCTTTTGTGTGACAGGCAGCGTGATTCGTGACCAGCGCGGAGAGTTGTCTGGGTCAGACGGCGGGGCCACCGGTTGGGGGCACTCCCACAGCTGTAGCTTATCGGCTGGCATCTTCGCATGCACCGGTCTGTGGTCGAAGTTCCCAGCTACCGCGTTAGTGTACTCCAGCGCGTTGGGGCACGCGGTGCGTGCCGCCTCACATAGGAGGATATCATCGATGCGGCTGCGGTGTGTGGACACGCCGTGCTGTACTTGCTCGTATGACCATTCGTTCCCTGCGGGCCTGCTGCCTCGGGCGGGTAGGAGGCCTGATTGTAGCAGGAACTGCTGGTGCATGCGGTCGGCTGAGTCCAGCGGTCCCGTGCGGTCGGCAGCGTGGGCCACTGCGTTGAAGTCCCCTGCCAATATCAGGTGTTGTTCGCATGCTGTGGTGTGTGCTAGGGTAGTTTGGCAGTAGTGGTAGATGGCTTTGCGGGTGAGCGTGTCTTCGGGTGCGTAGACACCCAGGACTGTTAGGGGAATGCTCCCCTGGGTGCGTATCTGAATGTGTGAGACATAGCCTTGCAGGGCGGCTGGGGGTGTGTGGTGGGTGACACCGTTCATGTTGCTGTACCTTGTTGATACGGCAATTGCGACACCTGCACTGCCTCTTGCTGTTGTGTTGCGTGGCACTGTGCTACAGTATAGGCGGTAGCCTTCGTTGAGGAACGCCTTTTTCAGCGGGTCGTGTTTGTGGCCCAGTTTTGTTTCGGTCAGAATAACCACGTCAGCGCCCCAGGCCGCGAGGTTGCACAGCGTAAAGCTTAGGTTGCCAGGGGTGATGGCTGGGAGTGTTTGCGAGAGTAGCCCCCCTTACATTGTGGGTGGTGATGTGCAGCGTACGGGCCGCTAGTGCCCCAGGTGCCGGCGCCATGGCTTGGGCCGTCGCCGGCGCGGGGGTGCGTGTTGTGTGTTGTCGTTTGAAAAGGTCTGTAATGGTGTTCAGGCGCCCCACCCAGGGTTTCGCTGTGGCACGGGTTGTTGTAGTGGGGGCAGCGCGGGCCACCCGGGTTGGTGCCACGGCGCGGGGTGGGTTTAGGGTCGGAGCCGGGCCCGGGTTGGCGCCGGGTCCGTTTGCTTGGGGGGAGGGGCTGCCCGGCTGGGTGATGTCGATTTCGATCGGGACGCGCGCGGCCTCTCGTTCCGCCTGGGTGGGTTGCCGTGGTGCAATGTGATAGCATGGGCCAAGTGTGTTGCGCAGGGCTTCCGTGTCCTGCGTTGAGACTGTGCCCAGGTAGTAGATATGTCCTTCCATGGCGTGCCACCCGTCGTCGTGGAGGGTGGTGTTGTGTAGTGGTGTGTCTTCCGAGTCAATTATCCTCCATTGCCCTGCTTCCATGCGGACCGCATACACGTGGGGCCGGCTGTTCATGTGTACGGTGAAGCCCAGGTTACGGGATGTTCGGGGCAGTGCGTTAAGAATTGCTTGTTTTGTATGTGGGCTTTCACCTGCTATGCCATAGTGCATGATGGCGCATTGCAGTGACAGCCTTTTGTTAGGGTGCGCGCTGTTGTTGCTGATAGTGGCATTGTGGTACAGGTAGTGGTTGATGACTGTCACATCGAACTTGCCGGCTTGTGTGAAGGCGTTTGCCCAGCCATCCCGGTCGGGGTGGTTCGTTTGTCTGAGGGTGTGCGCCACTGCATTAGCGTGCCTTAGCACGTCGTGTGGATCAAGCCAGGCACAGCCTAGCATGTTGTTGATCGCGTGGATGCCGCAGAATCCCGACAGTTGGGTCTGTCTGAAGGTGGTGCTTGAGAGGGAGGGTGGGTAGTGTAGCATGGCAGGCGGTTGCGGTGCCTGGCGGTTGTGGCGTGTTGGGTTGTTTGTATTGGCTTGCGTGCCCCATGCGCCACGCAGTGTGATAACTGGAAGTGTGGCGGGAGTGCAGGGGAGCAGGGTGTAGAGGTGTGCCAGGTGTCCCATCGAGAGGGCGCCCGCCGACAGGGGTGGCATCCATGGCATTGGGCTTGTTTCTCCGGGTGCGCACAGTGTGGGTATTAGGCTGTACCCAGTATGCATAGTGGCGGCGAGGGCCATCGCGACTAGGAGGAGTCTGTTGTGTCTGTACCATGCTGCGTGGGCGAGGCGTTTCGTGTGTCGCCATAGGTAGTGTGTGAGGTAGGCCCCCTGAATGGTCGCGGCTAGGGCCAGGAATGCTGCATCGGTTGTGAGGATGATTGTAGCCAGCCCTAGGGGTACAGCTGTTGCGCCATATAGTATCGCGGTGAGGCAGAGTGGGGCAAGGGCGAAGCTCATGCACAGCGGGGCGATGAGGACGGATAGCAGAGCTGTTTCGTGGGCGAGCACCTCGGCTGTTTCGGAGGGCGTGCTGGTAAGGCTGGTGTTGTTGAGGTGCCGGGCCAGGAGAAGCAGGAGGATTGAAGTGGCGGCGATAGCTGCTGTTTGTAAGGCGAGGTTGGTGCTCGTGTGGAGTGCCTTGACCGCGGTGACGCCCGCGTAGTGGGCAAGGCCCGCTGTGGTTGTGCACACGAGGTAGGCGATGCACCCAAGCCCGTGCCCGACCCAGTGCGTCAGTGCAGCCACTCGAACGTGGGCACACAGTAGAGGTTGCTCCCAGTTTTCATTACAGAGCACGGTCGGGTAGGGCCCCAGGAAGCTTTCACCGGTGGCAAGCATTATCTCCGCCAGTGACCTGGTGCTGAGTGACGCCGCATTCTGTATCAGTGTGATCGCTGTTGGGCTGCTCCATTGCTCTCTTCTCTCGGCCCGGCTTTCCTGGTGCCTCCTTGGCAGACAGATGTTGCCACTAACCTGTTGCATGGCCGACCTTATGCCACTGCCTGCCACTTGCAGCACCGGGCCAATAGCTTGCCGCACCCGCCGCCACTCAGCTGCGTACACACGCGGTATTTCCGTCGCTAGAAAGTCCATCACTAGTGGGCCAGCGCATTTCATCTCCACACAGCCAAGGCTCAAGCATCTATGCATACGAAAGCTCTGGAGGCCGCTAGCTAGAAGCATGTGGCCTTCCACAAATATCAATACCGTGGCTGACCGCCACAGCAGGTTTACTGCGGAGGAAACCCGCACAGCTAGCCCAGACTCAGAGAGCACCCTGTCCCTTCTCATCCAGTATCTATCAAACTTGACATGTTTTGATCCGTCCCTGCTGGGATTGCCATTGTCGCCGTTCGCCTCCCCCGGTCCGTCTTCTGGTTTGTTAGCCCGGTGCTCCGGCTCAGTGGGGTTTTGGCGCCATGGGTCTGCGGTTATGGGCAAGCATGCGGGTGGCGCGTCGGGGGGCGGTACATTCACGGCACTTGACCGGGAGTGCGTGCAGTTTAAAAAGGTAGCTGACCCCACGCGTACCTGTTTAGGTACCCCGGCGGCGCTGAGGGGGGTTGCCGCCGCCCGCGGCCAGGGCCTCGTCACGGTGGCGTCGGCCCAGCGCGTTGTCCTGTGGGCGTGGAGAGAGGAGTTTGTGTAGAACGAATGGTAGGCTAGAGGTAGGAAAGCTGTCGGCCCGAGTGGGCACCATCTCACCTCCATGTCCGCGTCGCGGGTGGGTGTCGCACTCGTGGCAGTGGTGGCCGCAGCGGCTCCGGCCGGCTCAGCCCCGTTGCTGCCTGCGGCCGGTGCCGCCAGACCGGCTGCGGGCAGCGGCACGGCCGCGGGCGGCGCCTGCGCCAGCGCCTGTGCTTGCGCCTGCGCCTGCGCCTGCGCCAGCGCCTGCGCTTGCACCTGCGCCTGCGCCTGCGCCTGCGCCTGCGCCTGCGCCTGCGCCTGCGCCTGCGCCTGCGCCTGCGCCTGCGCCTGCGCCTGCGCCTGCGCCTGCGCCTGCGTCTGCGCCTGCGCCTGCGCCTGCGCCTGCGCCTGCGCCTGCGCCTGCGCCTGCGCCTGCGCCTGCGCCTGCGCCTGCGCCTGCGCCTGCGCCTGCGCCTGCGCCTGCGCCTGCGCCTGCGCCTGCGCCTGCGCCTGCGCCTGCGCCTGCGCCTGCGCCTGCGTCTGCGCCTGCTCATCTGCCTCTGCCTGCTCCTCCGCCAGCGCCTGCGCCGCCGCGGCGGCATTGGCGTCCAGCGCGGCTGCAGCTGCCGCCTCGTCGTCGTCGTCCATGTTGCCGAACAGCGCCTCGGCGTTGAAAGGGGCGGCAGTCACGGGCGTGTTGTCGGCGATGGTGGCGTTCAGGGCGGTCTGCGGGTTGTAGGGGTCAGTGCGTGTCATGTTGAGCAGCTGGTACGCGCCCTGGCGGAGCTGCTTGTAGATGGCAGCATCGTTCTTTGAGCCCAGGAAGTCGTTGGCGGTGGGCATCGGGTTCGCGCCCAGCAGGCACGCGCCGAGCATGACAGGCAGCCCCGCGTCCTTGAAGGTGTAGCCGGTGGGGCAGGCGATGTTGCCCCGGGGCAACATGAAAGAGCGGCCGCCCAGGTCGATGTAGGGTATCTTGAGCGACGCAGTGGCGGAGAACGTCGCCAGTCCCAGGCTCGCCTGGTCGGTGAAGGCCAGCCCGATGCCGCAGTGCTTGCGGCCGTCGTAGTCGCCATTGCCGGCGAGTGGCATGTTGCACAGCCAGTCGGTGCCCGAGCCGTCGCTGCGCACAGCGTAGGCCGCGTAGGTAGGGATAGGGGTGTTCTCGGCGACGTCGAAGGTGTTGTAGTCCGCATCGTAGATCTTGGCCACAAAGCTGTTGGCGGGCATGTCCAGGTTGTTGTCCTTGCAGTGCTGGCGGGCAAGCATGCGGGCCTTGACCGCGCCTTGGTGGCAGGCGCGGGCCAGGGTGGCAAGGAAGTCCTGCGCGGTGCTGCGTGAGAAGAACCCCATGCTGACGCGGGCGGAGTCGTTTGCGGGCGCTGACAGCGCTAGGCCGTACGTGCCCGGGGGTGGCCCTTCCAGGCCGTTGACGATCGTCTGCATCGTGACCGGACGGATGCGGATGGCCGCGGAGCCGGTGCTGAGGAGGAGGACCGGCTGGTTCATCAGGGCATCGGCGGCAGTGTGGTTGTGGAAGTCCATCGAGACGAGCTTCTTGCGGTCCTGCGGGTCCAGCGCCTTCCATTCCGCGCGGGCGGACATGTCGCTGGCGTCAGTGATGTTGGCGTCGAGCATCAGCGAGAAGTTGCTGCTCAGGAGGTCGAGTGAGGCCGCCACAAAGTCTTTGGCTGCGGTGTTGGGTGGAGGGAGGAGTGGTCCAGCGGTGTGTGACAGGTGCGTGTGTGCAGGCAATCCCGGCTTGAGTTCATCGCCCCTGTCGCAGATCGGGCCCCGTCTTGTGCACACAAGGTCTGGTCCCCAGCTTTTATAGAGCTGAGTGCTGCACTTACGGTTCTGGTTGCTGGCGTACACGCCGTGCAGTGCGGTCATCATCAGTTTGGCCGGCAGCGTTGTCGCCGGTGCTGACATGAAGCCCGCGTCACCGGCGACGGCGTCCACCAGAACCAGGACGCGCTTGCAGTTGGTGTTCGGGCGGGCATCCTCCACCTTGGGCGTCACCTTCGGGTTCTTCAGGACGGGCCTGGGGGTCCGCAGGGTGGTGGGTCCGGTAGCAGCGGGGGCGGGAAGGTGCGGGTTGTGGGTGAGGTGCGTCCCGTGTCCGACATTGGGGCGGGTGAACAGTTGGGGTGTAAGGAGCGGGTGGTCTGTATCGTTGGGGTGGGGTGTGCTTGCTGGTGGTACAGTTTCGGGCACCCCCGCCCCCCTGTGTCCAATGCTTGCATACCTCATGCCGTCGCGTGTGTTGGCGATGACCGGCACCTGGGCGTCGCTGTCGGTCTCCAGGTACTCACGCATGCTCTCAAGCACGTAGGCGCTGGGGCCGCACTCGATGATCACCTTGCCCGCGATGATGGATTTGCCTGAGACAGAGTAGGCCTGATCGGCCGTGCCGGTGCCAGCGTGAACGCTGGGGATCGAGGGGAAGCCGCGCGCGCTGGTGGCCTTCCCCACGATTTCTGTCATTGCATCGGTGGCAGCCTTCCGGCTGGCGAACACTCCGAGCACATTGCTGCTGTCGCTGATGTTGCGTTGCAGGGCCGCGGTAGCCGCATTTTTAGCGCTCGCTGCTCCTTGCTTGCTGCCGGGCTGGTCGATGGCCACGGTGACCTCCAGCTTGTGGTTCACAGGCTGTGCAAACGCGATTCCGTTGACGAGCGTGTGGCTGAGGCTGCCGGCCGTGCAAATTGCGGTGAGGTTCGCGTCCGTTGCGCACTCCGTGAAGCGATTTGTCGCGATGGTCACGGCCCCTTCGCTGTAGTTGTGGTCCTTGCTGGGCATGCACTGCTCCACATAGTTAGGGATGTGTTCCCAGCTGTTCAGTCCACTGGCAGCGGCGTAAGGGCCGTCGAGCTCGTTGTTGATTGCGAAAGCTGTTGGGCTTCTGCTGGAGGCTTGCCTGACAGCAACACGAACTGCCGTCCTAGTTGGCCGATTGCCACGAAGCTCTGCTACGTAAGTAGTGCGGCAGAGGGCTGGGCGAATCCCAAGCTTAGACTTTGAGGGCTGCATTTTGGTTGGCGGTAGTGTTGGCAGCAGTGTGGCAGGTGTAGGTAGTTGCGTATTATTGAACTGGGCTGGTATGGGGCATCGAGGCGCTGTGAAAAAGTTGCAAAGTTGCAAAAGGCTGGTCGATCCGGTTGGGCGACAAGGCCACGTGTTCGCGATCTGTTTCTGGGTGTCCCTTCCGCATTGTTTGGTATGTTTGGGAGAGACGAGCGGGTTGAGCGCCGTCTGCTGGGAGCTGGGAGGGCTGTTTCCCTTTAGCGTCCCTGGGAGCGAGGGCCTTAACTGGCCCTCCGTATTTTGGGGGTACCGTTGTTTGATTCTGCAGTAGCAGGCATATCAGCAGGAGTTTCAGTCCCCGGGTTGGCGCCATCGGCTGCATTTTGCCTCTCGTCGCAGTATTCCTTCCTGGCCCTCGTCCATCGTTGCTGTGGCTCTGTGTGCATGTCTTCTGGCTGGGGTTTCTCCGGGAGCTTTCACTTCTCGCCCAAAACACCGCCATTGGTGTCTCGCAACGATAGGACTCGCTCCCGGGTCCGCCTCCAGCCATTTCGACAACTAGTGGTCTTGACGGATGTTCTAGCTGCTGCCGGGACATTCGACGGGGTCCACTAAGTTCACAGAGTTTTTCTTGCTCGATAGGTGTAAGGGAAGGATCGTAGGATAACAGCTTGAGTATATATGCACCTGCAGCTTTTTTTTTTTCATGCCGCCTCCCAGACTGCGAGCGTGTCCGGTATCTCCACTACTAACGATATGAGTTCCTGTCTCCGGTCATATAGAGACTCGTCCTTCGTAGTCACGCATGGGGTATGCCACGCCACGCACTCAGTCACCCCTGAGTTCTGACCGATCCTCAACAGTTAGGGTTTAGGAGCTACAGAAATATGACTATATCCCGCAAAAGGGCACCAGAAAGACTGTGTGTGTGTGTGTGTGTGTGTGTGTGTGTGTGTGTGTGTGTGTGTGTGTGTGTGTGTGTGTGTGTGTGTGTGTGTGTGTGTGTGTGTGTGTGTGTGTGTGTGTGTGTGTGTGTGTGTGTGTGTGTGTAACTACGGTTTCCACGGTTGACTGATCGAGTCTGGTGATCGAGTACTCGGGACAACCAGCAAACAACGGGCACTCCAGGCTCTCGTTGCTGCTACCACGCGCCTCTCCTGCCCAGAGCGCATCCTGCTCTGGAGTCCACCGGAGAGAACGCACCAACCCCGGGCCACACCAGTAACCTCAGCTGGGTTACTCCTGACCAAAACGCCGCAGGGCCCAGCGGGCTAACCACCTCTAGGCAACGGCAAGGCACACCAGAGCACACCAGCTAACACCCACCACCGCACGCACACGCGCACACACGCACACGCACGCACACGCACGCTCAACAAGACACCCATAGGCTGCGGGGCTGAGTCCTGCGACCCTCGCAGCCTAACACGACCAAGACCTCAACCTAACCAGCACTCGACGCCAGGGCAGACTATGCCTACGGGCAGCCACAAACGCGTCTTGGCCACTAGGCCGGTCCAGGCCGAGAGGCCCGAGGTGCTCCAGCACCCAACCCGCTAACACCCTCAGCCCCCACAGCCCCTCTCACCCTGGCCCCAGTACCCGTGCCTGCCTACTTTCCCGAACCCTGCCCGCTGGGCCTTCTCACACGCCAACTCATTGGCGGCTCTACCAAGCGCTCTTGCGCTTCTAGTTAGGGCTGTTCCCTCTCAAGCCTCCATCTCGAACTCCAGTTCCACAGCTTGCGGCAGCGCGCACAGCAGTTCACCACCCACCACCGCCAGCATGGGGTGCGTGGCGTCCACGTCATCCCAGCCCTTGCGGGGCACGCCCAGCTGTGCGAACTGCATCAGCCGCGACCAGAAGTCCGCGACCGCGCGAGCACACACAAGCTGGACAGGGGTGACTCCCGGCGGCGGTGGCGTCAGCTGTGTGGGTGGGATCTCATCAGGGTCGGGATCCACCCCTACAGCTTCCGCCGCCGCCGCCACCGCCTCCACGTTCACTGCTGCTGTTGCCGCCGCCGCGCCTCCTTCGGCCGCTGCAGCGCGTGTCATCCCACGCAGCCGCACTCGGCCGTGCTCGATGGCAGACAGCGCCGCCAGGGCTACCACGTCCCACACGCATTGCTGGTAGCCCGGCGGTGCCTGCACCAGCCAGAGCTAGGCCTGGCTGATGGGCGGTGCCTCCGGGCTGTTGGCGTTGATCTGCGCCACCACAGCTTTCGCCACCGCACAGTCCCAGAAATGATGCTGTCGTGGCGGTGGCTGGGGGGTGGCCGCGGCGGGGCCAGCTGCGGCGGCGCCGCCGAGGCCACACTGTCCACACCCGCAGCGCTCGCGCCGGGCCGTAGGCATGTGTGAGTTGCCTGGCAGCGGCACGGCGTCGATGGCCAGCCGCCACAGAGTCTCGAAGTGGCGCCGCTCCCAGCGCACCTTCTGCCACACGCGCTCCAGGGTGCCCCTGATGTTGCCGAGCGAATTCACGGCCGCCTCTGGCAGGTCCTCGCGTCGCACCTCGGTGCGGAGCGGCAGGCCCTGCGCTGCGCGCTCATAGTCCTCGTGGAGGCCGGCGCGCCGTGTTGAGATGCTGTCCAGCTGCATAGCCGTGGCTACGCGGACTGACAGCTTGTCAAGGGGCACCGCGATCGACTCCATGCCGGGCAAGCGCCATCCCATGCGCGGCATGATGATGGTGCGGACCACCTCGCGCGTAGACGGCGCTGGCTGTGTAGCGTGGGCTCTCGCTGCATCTAGCCAGGCCTGCGGGACGTCTTGCAGCAGGCTCGCCAGCGCCCGCAGCGTGGGCCCTCGGCGTCGCTGGCGGCCGTCCGTCGGAGCCAGGTTAATGCGTACCCAGTCTGGCCAGTTAACTGCAGCGCCGTCGGCAGGCCGCAGGTCGCACGCGCGCACCAAATCACGGATGGTGACAAGGCGGGCGCAGGCGCAGGCGTGTGTGTGTGTGTGTGTGTGTGTGTGTGTGTGTGTAACTACGGTTTCCACGGTTGACTGATCGAGTCTCATGATCGAGTACTCGGACAACCAGCAAACAACGGGCACTCCAGGCTCTCGTTGCTGCTACCACGTGCCTCTCCTGCCCAGAGCGCATCCTGCTCTGGAGTCCACTGGAGAGAACGCACCAACCCCGGGCCACACCAGTAACCTCAGCTGGGTTACTCCTGACCAAAACGCCGCAGGGCCCAGCGGGCTAACCACCTCTAGGCAACGACAAGGCACACCAGAGCACACCATCTAACACCCACCACCGCACTCACACGCACACACACGCACACACACGCACACGCACGCTCAACAAGACACCCATAGGCTGCGGGGCTGAGTCCTGCGACCCTCGCAGCCTAACACCTGCGCAGCCTGTGTGTGTGGAACTACGGTTTCCGCGGTCGTGCCATGCTTGACGGTCGAGTCTCATGATCGAGTATTCGGGACAACCAGCAAACAAACGAGGCGCTCCAGCCTCTCGTTCCTGCTACCACGCGCCTTTCCTGCCTAGAGCGCATCCTGCTCTGGAGTCCACCGGAGAGAACGCACCAACCCCGGACCACACCAGTAACCTCAGCTGGGTTACTCCTTGTCGTGTGACTCGGTGTGTGCGAGAGTGTCGAGAGTGTGTGAGTCTCGCGGCTGCATACTCCATGCCCCCCGGGGATAGGCATTCTGTGTGTGAGGATGTGCTGAGTTACAGTTGGCTGTGGCTGTGTGTCTGTGTCTCTTGCTGTCGTGTGTGCGGAGTCAGGGAAGGTCGTGTCGTGTCGAAGGGGTTTACGCACGGGCATTGGCAGTACAGGCCAAGCCCAGGCCTCTTCCGGTGCTGGCGAGCCTTGTTTGCCAGTTGAGTTTGCCGCTAGCGTAAGCTAGCAGACTGACTATCAGACTGTGAGCGTGACACCTCTATCCTGGTAATGTCAAACCAGCGGATGATCATCCGTCATGACTTGCCCCTGTCGCCCCCTTCCCCTTGAACGTCTGCTGTAAGTCTGTCTCTTCGGCAATCTCAGCCGTCATACATTGGCCGTCCCCGCTATTGCCGGTGTCGGCCAACACAATTGCGAAACGGGACATAAGGACTAGGTGGCCACACGGGGACCGTATATACTACCGGGGCCCTGGCTAGCTACTGGCTGGTGCATGCAACTCAACTCTCTATGCGATATCTCCACGCCGCCTACGACAACCCGCGCACGGCGCCGTGGCCAAGCCGCCGCAGGGCCCAGCAGGCTAGTCACCTCTAAGCAAAGGCAAGGCACACCAGAGCAAACCACCCAGAACCCACCACGCTAACCACGCACACGCACGCTCATTAAGATGTCCATAGGCTGCAACCCTCGCAGCCTAACACGATCTCAACCTAGCAACACTCGACGCCAGGGCAGACTATGCCTACAGGCAGCCACAAACACGTCTTGGCCACCAGGCCGGTCCAGGCCTATAGGCCCAAGGTGCTGCAGCACCCAATGAGTGCGGGCATGTGAGCGTGTGGATGGGCGCGTGGGCGTGTGGGCGCGCAGGCGCGTGGGTGCATGCGTGGGCGTGTGGGTGGTTGGGTTCGTGGGCGTGGGTGTGTGGGGTTGTGGGCGTTCTGGCACGTGGGCGTGTGGTCGTTTGGGCGCGTGGGCGTGTGGGCGTGTGGGTGCGTGGACGCGTGGGCACATGGGCGTGTGGGCGCGTGGGCACGTGGGCGTGTGAACGTGTGGGCGTGGGGGCTTGGATGGTTGCGTGCGTGGGCACGTGGGCGTGTGGGCGTGTGGGAATATAGATGGACGCGTGGGCGCGTGGGCTTGTGGATGGGCGCATGAGCGCGTGGGCTTGTGGATGGGCGCATGGGCGCGTGGGCTTGTGGATGCGTGGACGCGTGTTCATGTGGGTGGCTGGGTTTGTGGGCGTGTGAGCCTGTGGGCGCGTGGGTGTGTGGGCGCATGGGCACGTAGGCGCGTGGGCGCGTGGGTGTGTAGGCACGTGGGCGTGTGGGCGTGGATGTGTGGGCGTGTGGGCATGTATGTGGGCGTGTGGGCTTGTGGGCGTGTGGGTGCGTGGGCAAATGTGCACGTGGGCGCGTGGGCGTGTGCGAGAGCGAGCGCGTGGGCGCGTGGACGCGTGGGCGTGCGTGTGGGCGCGAGGGCGTGGTCGTGTGGGCGTGTGGTTGTGTGGGCGTGAGGGCGTGCGGGCATGTGTGTGTGTGTGTGTTAGAGAGCACAAGGGAAAACGACAAGCAAGCAAGAGACTGTGCGTGCGGTGCGACGTTTGCGGATTACCTGGAGCGCATACTTCACCAATGGCGACCGACCTGCCGAGCCGATATCGCGCTTACCCGCGAACCTGTGTGTGTGGGGGGGGTGGGTGCGTGTGTGTGTGGGTAGTGTGGGCGTGTGGACGTTTGGGCATGTGGGCGTCAGGGCGTGTGGGCGTGTGCGCGTGTGGTCGCTTGGGCGCGAGGGCGTGCGCGAGGGCGTGGGGCATTGTGGGCGTGTGGGCGTGTTGGGTGTGGACGTGTTGACGTTTGGGCACGTGGGTGCCTGGGCGTGCAGGCGCGTGGGCGCGACGGCGCGTGCGTGGGCGCGTGGTCGTGTGGGTGGTTGGGTGCGTCGGCGCGTGGGCGTGTGGGCGCGTGGGCGCATAGCTAGGCGTGTGGGTGCTTGGGGTGCGTCGGGGCTTGGGCGCGTGCGTGTGCGAGTGCGTGGGATCGTAGGTGCGTGTGCGCGTTTGCATGTGGGCGGTTGGACGCGTGTGCGTGTGGCCCGAGGTGCTGCAGCACCCACCCCACCAACACCCTCAGACCCCTCAGTCCCTCTCGCCCTGGCCCCACAATCCTTGCCTGCCCGCCCACTTCTCGGAAGCGGGCCCTCCCTACCAAACTTACCCCACTCAAAATGCCGCTTTACTGCTGGCTCGTATGTCAACTCATTGGCAGCTCTAACAAGCGCTCCTAAGCTTTTAGGCGGGCGGGGGGCGGGGCTATTCCCTGTCAAGCCTCCATCTCCAAGTTCAGCTGCACCACTTGCGGCAGCTTGCACATCAGTTCAGCCCCCACCACCGCAAGGATGGGTTGGGTGGCGCGTGGGCGTGGGCGTGGGCGTGGGCATGGGCGTGGGCGTGTGGTCGTTTGGGCGCGTGGGCGCGTGGGCGTGTGGGCACGTGGGCTTGTGGGCGTGTGGGCGCGTGGGCGCGTGGGCGCGTGGGCACGTGGGCGCGTGGGCGCGTGGGCGTGTGTGCGTGTGCGTGTGAGCGTGTGGGATTGTGGGCGTTTGGGCACGTGGGCATTCGGGCACGTGGGCGGTTGGGCGTGTGCGTGTGTGCGTGTGGGCGGGCATGGGCGTGGGCGTGTGGGCGTGTGGGCGTGTGGGCGGGCATGGGCGTGGGCGTGTGGGCGTGTGGGCGCGTGGGCTTGTGGGCGTGTGGGCGGGCATGGGCGTGGGCGTGTGGGCGTGTGTTAATGACAGCAACAGCATGACGGACAACAAAGCCCGCCGATCACGCGCGCGCAGTTACGTACCAATACCTACGCCGGTTACCGAGCTCCGCGTTGGCGATGTTGCCCTCGTTGTCTACCTTTGCATACTTACCCGCAAATATAGCCTGGAACCCCCTACCCGGGCGTTTGGCATTCAGCCTCGTCCCCGAGGTGCACCTGTATGCGTCCATGCGCCGCGCCATCGACGCGCTAGAAACGTTTGCCCGGCACGCCTAATTCCCTGGTTCGCGCCCGCTGTCCGTAGCCATGCTCACCTATAGGCGAGCGCAAAATGAAAGCATGAGGCGGCAGCACAGCAGTGTCAGAGGCAGGCGAAATGGCAATGGTGAAACGGGGGCGGCGTGCAGCAAGCAAGCTACAAGGCTACCTAACACGCACCCCAAAGCCTGCCCACTAACTATGCTACTGCCCACGGAAGGGAACGAATTCGGCGCGGCGAGGGAGCAAATAGCGCGAGGCTGCATGGGGATGCGTGGCGGGCGGCGGTTGCGGAGACCCGGATGGGGGCTGACGGGGCAAGGCAAATAAAAGGACGCGGCCCCTGCACCCGCGAGCCCGCCTGTAACGTTTATCCCGCGCGCGCGTGTGTGTGCGTGTGAGCGTGTGGGATTGTGGGCGTTCGGGCACGTGGGCGTGTGGGCGCGTGGGCGCGTGGATGGGTGGTTGGGTGGATGGGTGGGCGCGTGGATGGGTGGGCGCGTGGGCGCGTGGATGGGCGTATTGAAAACAAACAAACGGAACAAAGCCCGCCAGGCATGCGTGCGCAGTTGCGTATAAATATGCCAGCGACCGAGCTCCACGTTTTTGGATGTTGCCCTCGTAGTCGCCTAGTTTTACTTGCCCGCATTTGTTGCATACATGGAACCCCCTACCCGGGCGTTTGGCATCCAGACGCGTCTCCAAGGTGCACCCACCCTATGGCAGTCCGGGGATTTTTACCATGGTCGTAAAGTCACTACTTGTGTTGTTGCCTTGCTACGGTGTGTCTGCTGTGGCTGTGTGTGGCTGCATGCTGCCTTGCTCATAATGTGTTCTCCTACCTGCTGCCCGCATGCACGCCTTGCAGAGACCGGGGGCGAGGGCTCGCTGCGGCTGGTGGGCGTCGGCTCCGCTGTGGGCCCAGGGCGCGGCATCCTGGAGATCTTCTTTGGCGGCGTGTGGGCGAGCATCCAGCGCGACAGCTTTGGCGGCAATGACGCACACGTGGCGTGTCGCCAGCTGGGCTGGTCCAGCGGTGGCGCAGTGACCAACGCCGGGACCCTGTATGGTCCAGGCTCGTCCACCGGCCCCACCTGGATCATGGGCTTTGAGTGTCAGGGCTCCGAGACTCGGCTGTCCGCCTGCCCGCGTGCGTACGACTACGGGCAGGCCGTCGCCGCGGACGCCGGCAGCAACTACACATACGTGGCGGGCGTCCAGTGCTTTAATGGTAAGTACGCATATGGGAGCGCGTGCGAGATATGTACTGGTGCGGGGTGGAAGGTAGCTAGTAAATATGGGGCTGCTGAGTGGTAGCTAGGATGCGTGGCTTGCACTACTGCTGTGTGTGTAGTGGGTCTAGTGGGTCTATCTGCCGCCTCTATCTGCTGGTCCACGCCTATGCGTGCTATGCGCGTGTTCGCGTATGCGCGGACGCATGTGGGATCCAGTTAGGATTGTTCGGAAGGAAGCAAGCAGTAAGAAGTGGTTGCGGCTCGCAGATGCCTGCTTACCTTGCTCGCCAGCTAGCTAGTAGGCTGACGTGATGATGCTGAGGGCTACCCGCATTGTATCGTGAATGATATGCAGGGTCATTTGCCATGTATTTACCCGCCCCCTCATTCACATCTGCCCGTACATGTGCCCTATCCATGCGCTGCTGGTGCAGTGACTGCCGGCGTCTTGACGGTGGAAGGCGCCGCCCGCCTGGTTGGCGGCGGCCAGGGCCCGGCCAGTGGCACGGTGCAAATCTATCACAGCGGCGTCTGGGGGTCGGTGCTTCACGAGTCGTGGGATCTGCGCGATGCGATGGTGCTGTGCCGTCAGCTGGGGTGGCGCACCGGCTCTGCAATCCAGAATGCAGGCTCCACGTATGGCTTCGGCACTGGGCCGGTGTACCGCGCCGGCTTCAGCTGTGTCGGCAGCGAGTCGCTGCTGTTCAACTGCAGTCGCAATACTGGCGGCTATCCAGATTTGGAAGTAGTGGATACGGCGTGGTACGCCAATCAGCCGGATAGCACGGAGTTCGTGCAAACTGCTGGCGCCGAGTGCCGGAACGGTAGGTGATGATAGATAGATAGAGCTGGGGACCTGAGGGCGGGGCATCGTACATGCACACGCAAGCGCCAGCCAGGCGGGCTCCGGGTTGCTCCATGTAGGCAAGTCACACGAGAGTGCATGCAGTGTGTGCGTGACGCACGGGCACGCCAACCAATCAATATGGCGTCACTACTTGTGTTGTTGCCTTGCTACGGTGTGTCTGCTGTGGCTGTATGTGTGTGGCTGCTGCTTTGCTCATACATGTGTTCTCCTGCTGCCCGCATGCACGCCTTGCAGAGACCGGGGGCGAGGGCTCGCTGCGGCTGGTGGGCGTCGGCTCCGCTGTGGGCCCAGGGCGCGGCATCCTGGAGATCTTCTTTGGCGGCGTGTGGGCGAGCATCCAGCGCGACAGCTTTGGCGGCAATGACGCACACGTGGCGTGTCGCCAGCTGGGCTGGTCCAGCGGTGGCGCAGTGACCAACGCCGGGACCCTGTATGGTCCAGGCTCGTCCACCGGCCCCACCTGGATCATGGGCTTTGAGTGCCAGGGCTCCGAGACTCGGCTGTCCGCCTGCCCGCGTGCGTACGACTACGGGCAGGCCGTCGCCGCGGACGCCGGCAGCAACTACACATACGTGGCGGGCGTCCAGTGCTTTAATGGTAAGTACGCATATGGGAGCGCGTGCGAGATATGTACTGGTGCGGGGTGGAAGGTAGCTAGTAAATATGGGGCTGCTGAGTGGTAGCTAGGATGCGTGGCTTGCACTACTGCTGTGTGTGTAGTGGGTCTAGTGGGTCTATCTGCCGCCTCTATCTGCTGGTCCACGCCTATGCGTGCTATGCGCGTGTTCGCGTATGCGCGGACGCATGTGGGATCCAGTTAGGATTGTTCGGAAGGAAGCAAGCAGGAAGAAGTGGTTGCGGCTCGCAGATGCCTGCTTACCTTGCTCGCCAGCTAGCTAGTAGGCTGACGTGATGATGCTGAGGGCTACCCGCATTGTATCGTGAATGATATGCAGGGTCATTTGCCATGTATTTACCCGCCCCCTCATTCACATCCGCCCATACATACATGTGCCCTATCCATGCGCTGCTGGTGCAGTGACTGCCGGCGTCTTGACGGTGGAAGGCGCCGCCCGCCTGGTTGGCGGCGGCCAGGGCCCGGCCAGTGGCACGGTGCAAATCTATCACAGCGGCGTCTGGGGGTCGGTGCTTCACGAGTCGTGGGATCTGCGCGATGCGATGGTGCTGTGCCGTCAGCTGGGGTGGCGCACCGGCTCTGCAATCCAGAATGCAGGCTCCACGTATGGCTTCGGCACTGGGCCGGTGTACCGCGCCGGCTTCAGCTGTGTCGGCAGCGAGTCGCTGCTGTTCAACTGCAGTCGCAATACTGGCGGCTATCCAGATTTGGAAGTAGTGGATACGGCGTGGTACGCCAATCAGCCGGATAGCACGGAGTTCGTGCAAACTGCTGGCGCCGAGTGCCGGAACGGTAGGTGATGATAGATAGATAGAGCTGGGGACCTGAGGGCGGGGCATCGTACATGCACACGCAAGCGCCAGCCAGGCGGGCTCCGGGTTGCTCCATGTAGGCAAGTCACACGAGAGTGCATGCAGTGTGTGCGTGACGCACGGGCACGCCAACCAATCAATATGGCGTCACTACTTGTGTTGTTGCCTTGCTACGGTGTGTCTGCTGTGGCTGTATGTGTGTGGCTGCTGCTTTGCTCATACATGTGTTCTCCTGCTGCCCGCATGCACGCCTTGCAGAGACCGGGGGCGAGGGCTCGCTGCGGCTGGTGGGCGTCGGCTCCGCTGTGGGCCCAGGGCGCGGCATCCTGGAGATCTTCTTTGGCGGCGTGTGGGCGAGCATCCAGCGCGACAGCTTTGGCGGCAATGACGCACACGTGGCGTGTCGCCAGCTGGGCTGGTCCAGCGGTGGCGCAGTGACCAACGCCGGGACCCTGTATGGTCCAGGCTCGTCCACCGGCCCCACCTGGATCATGGGCTTTGAGTGCCAGGGCTCCGAGACTCGGCTGTCCGCCTGCCCGCGTGCGTACGACTACGGGCAGGCCGTCGCCGCGGACGCCGGCAGCAACTACACATACGTGGCGGGCGTCCAGTGCTTTAATGGTAAGTACGCATATGGGAGCGCGTGCGAGATATGTACTGGTGCGGGGTGGAAGGTAGCTAGTAAATATGGGGCTGCTGAGTGGTAGCTAGGATGCGTGGCTTGCACTACTGCTGTGTGTGTAGTGGGTCTAGTGGGTCTATCTGCCGCCTCTATCTGCTGGTCCACGCCTATGCGTGCTATGCGCGTGTTCGCGTATGCGCGGACGCATGTGGGATCCAGTTAGGATTGTTCGGAAGGAAGCAAGCAGGAAGAAGTGGTTGCGGCTCGCAGATGCCTGCTTACCTTGCTCGCCAGCTAGCTAGTAGGCTGACGTGATGATGCTGAGGGCTACCCGCATTGTATCGTGAATGATATGCAGGGTCATTTGCCATGTATTTACCCGCCCCCTCATTCACATCCGCCCATACATACATGTGCCCTATCCATGCGCTGCTGGTGCAGTGACTGCCGGCGTCTTGACGGTGGAAGGCGCCGCCCGCCTGGTTGGCGGCGGCCAGGGCCCGGCCAGTGGCACGGTGCAAATCTATCACAGCGGCGTCTGGGGGTCGGTGCTTCACGAGTCGTGGGATCTGCGCGATGCGATGGTGCTGTGCCGTCAGCTGGGGTGGCGCACCGGCTCTGCAATCCAGAATGCAGGCTCCACGTATGGCTTCGGCACTGGGCCGGTGTACCGCGCCGGCTTCAGCTGTGTCGGCAGCGAGTCGCTGCTGTTCAACTGCAGTCGCAATACTGGCGGCTATCCAGATTTGGAAGTAGTGGATACGGCGTGGTACGCCAATCAGCCGGATAGCACGGAGTTCGTGCAAACTGCTGGCGCCGAGTGCCGGAACGGTAGGTGATGATAGATAGATAGAGCTGGGGACCTGAGGGCGGGGCATCGTACATGCACACGCAAGCGCCAGCCAGGCGGGCTCCGGGTTGCTCCATGTAGGCAAGTCACACGAGAGTGCATGCAGTGTGTGCGTGACGCACGGGCACGCCAACCAATCAATATGGCGTCACTACTTGTGTTGTTGCCTTGCTACGGTGTGTCTGCTGTGGCTGTATGTGTGTGGCTGCTGCTTTGCTCATACATGTGTTCTCCTGCTGCCCGCATGCACGCCTTGCAGAGACCGGGGGCGAGGGCTCGCTGCGGCTGGTGGGCGTCGGCTCCGCTGTGGGCCCAGGGCGCGGCATCCTGGAGATCTTCTTTGGCGGCGTGTGGGCGAGCATCCAGCGCGACAGCTTTGGCGGCAATGACGCACACGTGGCGTGTCGCCAGCTGGGCTGGTCCAGCGGTGGCGCAGTGACCAACGCCGGGACCCTGTATGGTCCAGGCTCGTCCACCGGCCCCACCTGGATCATGGGCTTTGAGTGCCAGGGCTCCGAGACTCGGCTGTCCGCCTGCCCGCGTGCGTACGACTACGGGCAGGCCGTCGCCGCGGACGCCGGCAGCAACTACACATACGTGGCGGGCGTCCAGTGCTTTAATGGTAAGTACGCATATGGGAGCGCGTGCGAGATATGTACTGGTGCGGGGTGGAAGGTAGCTAGTAAATATGGGGCTGCTGAGTGGTAGCTAGGATGCGTGGCTTGCACTACTGCTGTGTGTGTAGTGGGTCTAGTGGGTCTATCTGCCGCCTCTATCTGCTGGTCCACGCCTATGCGTGCTATGCGCGTGTTCGCGTATGCGCGGACGCATGTGGGATCCAGTTAGGATTGTTCGGAAGGAAGCAAGCAGGAAGAAGTGGTTGCGGCTCGCAGATGCCTGCTTACCTTGCTCGCCAGCTAGCTAGTAGGCTGACGTGATGATGCTGAGGGCTACCCGCATTGTATCGTGAATGATATGCAGGGTCATTTGCCATGTATTTACCCGCCCCCTCATTCACATCTGCCCGTACATGTGCCCTATCCATGCGCTGCTGGTGCAGTGACTGCCGGCGTCTTGACGGTGGAAGGCGCCGCCCGCCTGGTTGGCGGCGGCCAGGGCCCGGCCAGTGGCACGGTGCAAATCTATCACAGCGGCGTCTGGGGGTCGGTGCTTCACGAGTCGTGGGATCTGCGCGATGCGATGGTGCTGTGCCGTCAGCTGGGGTGGCGCACCGGCTCTGCAATCCAGAATGCAGGCTCCACGTATGGCTTCGGCACTGGGCCGGTGTACCGCGCCGGCTTCAGCTGTGTCGGCAGCGAGTCGCTGCTGTTCAACTGCAGTCGCAATACTGGCGGCTATCCAGATTTGGAAGTAGTGGATACGGCGTGGTACGCCAATCAGCCGGATAGCACGGAGTTCGTGCAAACTGCTGGCGCCGAGTGCCGGAACGGTAGGTGATGATAGATAGATAGAGCTGGGGACCTGAGGGCGGGGCATCGTACATGCACACGCAAGCGCCAGCCAGGCGGGCTCCGGGTTGCTCCATGTAGGCAAGTCACACGAGAGTGCATGCAGTGTGTGCGTGACGCACGGGCACGCCAACCAATCAATATGGCGTCACTACTTGTGTTGTTGCCTTGCTACGGTGTGTCTGCTGTGGCTGTATGTGTGTGGCTGCTGCTTTGCTCATACATGTGTTCTCCTGCTGCCCGCATGCACGCCTTGCAGAGACCGGGGGCGAGGGCTCGCTGCGGCTGGTGGGCGTCGGCTCCGCTGTGGGCCCAGGGCGCGGCATCCTGGAGATCTTCTTTGGCGGCGTGTGGGCGAGCATCCAGCGCGACAGCTTTGGCGGCAATGACGCACACGTGGCGTGTCGCCAGCTGGGCTGGTCCAGCGGTGGCGCAGTGACCAACGCCGGGACCCTGTATGGTCCAGGCTCGTCCACCGGCCCCACCTGGATCATGGGCTTTGAGTGCCAGGGCTCCGAGACTCGGCTGTCCGCCTGCCCGCGTGCGTACGACTACGGGCAGGCCGTCGCCGCGGACGCCGGCAGCAACTACACATACGTGGCGGGCGTCCAGTGCTTTAATGGTAAGTACGCATATGGGAGCGCGTGCGAGATATGTACTGGTGCGGGGTGGAAGGTAGCTAGTAAATATGGGGCTGCTGAGTGGTAGCTAGGATGCGTGGCTTGCACTACTGCTGTGTGTGTAGTGGGTCTAGTGGGTCTATCTGCCGCCTCTATCTGCTGGTCCACGCCTATGCGTGCTATGCGCGTGTTCGCGTATGCGCGGACGCATGTGGGATCCAGTTAGGATTGTTCGGAAGGAAGCAAGCAGTAAGAAGTGGTTGCGGCTCGCAGATGCCTGCTTACCTTGCTCGCCAGCTAGCTAGTAGGCTGACGTGATGATGCTGAGGGCTACCCGCATTGTATCGTGAATGATATGCAGGGTCATTTGCCATGTATTTACCCGCCCCCTCATTCACATCCGCCCATACATACATGTGCCCTATCCACGCGCTGCTGGTGCAGTGACTGCCGGCGTCTTGACGGTGGAAGGCGCCGCCCGCCTGGTTGGCGGCGGCCAGGGCCCGGCCAGTGGCACGGTGCAAATCTATCACAGCGGCGTCTGGGGGTCGGTGCTTCACGAGTCGTGGGATCTGCGCGATGCGATGGTGCTGTGCCGTCAGCTGGGGTGGCGCACCGGCTCTGCAATCCAGAATGCAGGCTCCACGTATGGCTTCGGCACTGGGCCGGTGTACCGCGCCGGCTTCAGCTGTGTCGGCAGCGAGTCGTTGCTGTTCAACTGCAGTCGCAATACTGGCGGCTATCCAGATTTGGAAGTAGTGGATACGGCGTGGTACGCCAATCAGCCGGATAGCACGGAGTTCGTGCAAACTGCTGGCGCCGAGTGCCGGAACGGTAGGTGATGATAGATAGATAGAGCTGGGGACCTGAGGGCGGGGCATCGTACATGCACACGCAAGCGCCAGCCAGGCGGGATCCGGGTTGCTCCATGTAGGCAAGTCACACGAGAGTGCATGCAGTGTGTGCGTGACGCACGGGCACGCCAACCAATCAATATGGCGTCACTACTTGTGTTGTTGCCTTGCTACGGTGTGTCTGCTGTGGCTGTATGTGTGTGGCTGCTGCTTTGCTCATACATGTGTTCTCCTGCTGCCCGCATGCACGCCTTGCAGAGACCGGGGGCGAGGGCTCGCTGCGGCTGGTGGGCGTCGGCTCCGCTGTGGGCCCAGGGCGCGGCATCCTGGAGATCTTCTTTGGCGGCGTGTGGGCGAGCATCCAGCGCGACAGCTTTGGCGGCAATGACGCACACGTGGCGTGTCGCCAGCTGGGCTGGTCCAGCGGTGGCGCAGTGACCAACGCCGGGACCCTGTATGGTCCAGGCTCGTCCACCGGCCCCACCTGGATCATGGGCTTTGAGTGCCAGGGCTCCGAGACTCGGCTGTCCGCCTGCCCGCGTGCGTACGACTACGGGCAGGCCGTCGCCGCGGACGCCGGCAGCAACTACACATACGTGGCGGGCGTCCAGTGCTTTAATGGTAAGTACGCATATGGGAGCGCGTGCGAGATATGTACTGGTGCGGGGTGGAAGGTAGCTAGTAAATATGGGGCTGCTGAGTGGTAGCTAGGATGCGTGGCTTGCACTACTGCTGTGTGTGTAGTGGGTCTAGTGGGTCTATCTGCCGCCTCTATCTGCTGGTCCACGCCTATGCGTGCTATGCGCGTGTTCGCGTATGCGCGGACGCATGTGGGATCCAGTTAGGATTGTTCGGAAGGAAGCAAGCAGGAAGAAGTGGTTGCGGCTCGCAGATGCCTGCTTACCTTGCTCGCCAGCTAGCTAGTAGGCTGACGTGATGATGCTGAGGGCTACCCGCATTGTATCGTGAATGATATGCAGGGTCATTTGCCATGTATTTACCCGCCCCCTCATTCACATCCGCCCATACATACATGTGCCCTATCCACGCGCTGCTGGTGCAGTGACTGCCGGCGTCTTGACGGTGGAAGGCGCCGCCCGCCTGGTTGGCGGCGGCCAGGGCCCGGCCAGTGGCACGGTGCAAATCTATCACAGCGGCGTCTGGGGGTCGGTGCTTCACGAGTCGTGGGATCTGCGCGATGCGATGGTGCTGTGCCGTCAGCTGGGGTGGCGCACCGGCTCTGCAATCCAGAATGCAGGCTCCACGTATGGCTTCGGCACTGGGCCGGTGTACCGCGCCGGCTTCAGCTGTGTCGGCAGCGAGTCGTTGCTGTTCAACTGCAGTCGCAATACTGGCGGCTATCCAGATTTGGAAGTAGTGGATACGGCGTGGTACGCCAATCAGCCGGATAGCACGGAGTTCGTGCAAACTGCTGGCGCCGAGTGCCGGAACGGTAGGTGATGATAGATAGATAGAGCTGGGGACCTGAGGGCGGGGCATCGTACATGCACACGCAAGCGCCAGCCAGGCGGGATCCGGGTTGCTCCATGTAGGCAAGTCACACGAGAGTGCATGCAGTGTGTGCGTGACGCACGGGCACGCCAACCAATCAATATGGCGTCACTACTTGTGTTGTTGCCTTGCTACGGTGTGTCTGCTGTGGCTGTATGTGTGTGGCTGCTGCTTTGCTCATACATGTGTTCTCCTGCTGCCCGCATGCACGCCTTGCAGAGACCGGGGGCGAGGGCTCGCTGCGGCTGGTGGGCGTCGGCTCCGCTGTGGGCCCAGGGCGCGGCATCCTGGAGATCTTCTTTGGCGGCGTGTGGGCGAGCATCCAGCGCGACAGCTTTGGCGGCAATGACGCACACGTGGCGTGTCGCCAGCTGGGCTGGTCCAGCGGTGGCGCAGTGACCAACGCCGGGACCCTGTATGGTCCAGGCTCGTCCATCGGCCCCACCTGGATCATGGGCTTTGAGTGCCAGGGCTCCGAGACTCGGCTGTCCGCCTGCCCGCGTGCGTACGACTACGGGCAGGCCGTCGCCGCGGACGCCGGCAGCAACTACACATACGTGGCGGGCGTCCAGTGCTTTAATGGTAAGTACGCATATGGGAGCGCGTGCGAGATATGTACTGGTGCGGGGTGGAAGGTAGCTAGTAAATATGGGGCTGCTGAGTGGTAGCTAGGATGCGTGGCTTGCACTACTGCTGTGTGTGTAGTGGGTCTAGTGGGTCTATCTGCCGCCTCTATCTGCTGGTCCACGCCTATGCGTGCTATGCGCGTGTTCGCGTATGCGCGGACGCATGTGGGATCCAGTTAGGATTGTTCGGAAGGAAGCAAGCAGTAAGAAGTGGTTGCGGCTCGCAGATGCCTGCTTACCTTGCTCGCCAGCTAGCTAGTAGGCTGACGTGATGATGCTGAGGGCTACCCGCATTGTATCGTGAATGATATGCAGGGTCATTTGCCATGTATTTACCCGCCCCCTCATTCACATCCGCCCATACATACATGTGCCCTATCCACGCGCTGCTGGTGCAGTGACTGCCGGCGTCTTGACGGTGGAAGGCGCCGCCCGCCTGGTTGGCGGCGGCCAGGGCCCGGCCAGTGGCACGGTGCAAATCTATCACAGCGGCGTCTGGGGGTCGGTGCTTCACGAGTCGTGGGATCTGCGCGATGCGATGGTGCTGTGCCGTCAGCTGGGGTGGCGCACCGGCTCTGCAATCCAGAATGCAGGCTCCACGTATGGCTTCGGCACTGGGCCGGTGTACCGCGCCGGCTTCAGCTGTGTCGGCAGCGAGTCGTTGCTGTTCAACTGCAGTCGCAATACTGGCGGCTATCCAGATTTGGAAGTAGTGGATACGGCGTGGTACGCCAATCAGCCGGATAGCACGGAGTTCGTGCAAACTGCTGGCGCCGAGTGCCGGAACGGTAGGTGATGATAGATAGATAGAGCTGGGGACCTGAGGGCGGGGCATCGTACATGCACACGCAAGCGCCAGCCAGGCGGGATCCGGGTTGCTCCATGTAGGCAAGTCACACGAGAGTGCATGCAGTGTGTGCGTGACGCACGGGCACGCCAACCAATCAATATGGCGTCACTACTTGTGTTGTTGCCTTGCTACGGTGTGTCTGCTGTGGCTGTATGTGTGTGGCTGCTGCTTTGCTCATACATGTGTTCTCCTGCTGCCCGCATGCACGCCTTGCAGAGACCGGGGGCGAGGGCTCGCTGCGGCTGGTGGGCGTCGGCTCCGCTGTGGGCCCAGGGCGCGGCATCCTGGAGATCTTCTTTGGCGGCGTGTGGGCGAGCATCCAGCGCGACAGCTTTGGCGGCAATGACGCACACGTGGCGTGTCGCCAGCTGGGCTGGTCCAGCGGTGGCGCAGTGACCAACGCCGGGACCCTGTATGGTCCAGGCTCGTCCACCGGCCCCACCTGGATCATGGGCTTTGAGTGCCAGGGCTCCGAGACTCGGCTGTCCGCCTGCCCGCGTGCGTACGACTACGGGCAGGCCGTCGCCGCGGACGCCGGCAGCAACTACACATACGTGGCGGGCGTCCAGTGCTTTAATGGTAAGTACGCATATGGGAGCGCGTGCGAGATATGTACTGGTGCGGGGTGGAAGGTAGCTAGTAAATATGGGGCTGCTGAGTGGTAGCTAGGATGCGTGGCTTGCACTACTGCTGTGTGTGTAGTGGGTCTAGTGGGTCTATCTGCCGCCTCTATCTGCTGGTCCACGCCTATGCGTGCTATGCGCGTGTTCGCGTATGCGCGGACGCATGTGGGATCCAGTTAGGATTGTTCGGAAGGAAGCAAGCAGGAAGAAGTGGTTGCGGCTCGCAGATGCCTGCTTACCTTGCTCGCCAGCTAGCTAGTAGGCTGACGTGATGATGCTGAGGGCTACCCGCATTGTATCGTGAATGATATGCAGGGTCATTTGCCATGTATTTACCCGCCCCCTCATTCACATCCGCCCATACATACATGTGCCCTATCCACGCGCTGCTGGTGCAGTGACTGCCGGCGTCTTGACGGTGGAAGGCGCCGCCCGCCTGGTTGGCGGCGGCCAGGGCCCGGCCAGTGGCACGGTGCAAATCTATCACAGCGGCGTCTGGGGGTCGGTGCTTCACGAGTCGTGGGATCTGCGCGATGCGATGGTGCTGTGCCGTCAGCTGGGGTGGCGCACCGGCTCTGCAATCCAGAATGCAGGCTCCACGTATGGCTTCGGCACTGGGCCGGTGTACCGCGCCGGCTTCAGCTGTGTCGGCAGCGAGTCGTTGCTGTTCAACTGCAGTCGCAATACTGGCGGCTATCCAGATTTGGAAGTAGTGGATACGGCGTGGTACGCCAATCAGCCGGATAGCACGGAGTTCGTGCAAACTGCTGGCGCCGAGTGCCGGAACGGTAGGTGATGATAGATAGATAGAGCTGGGGACCTGAGGGCGGGGCATCGTACATGCACACGCAAGCGCCAGCCAGGCGGGCTCCGGGTTGCTCCATGTAGGCAAGTCACACGAGAGTGCATGCAGTGTGTGCGTGACGCACGGGCACGCCAACCAATCAATATGGCGTCACTACTTGTGTTGTTGCCTTGCTACGGTGTGTCTGCTGTGGCTGTATGTGTGTGGCTGCTGCTTTGCTCATACATGTGTTCTCCTGCTGCCCGCATGCACGCCTTGCAGAGACCGGGGGCGAGGGCTCGCTGCGGCTGGTGGGCGTCGGCTCCGCTGTGGGCCCAGGGCGCGGCATCCTGGAGATCTTCTTTGGCGGCGTGTGGGCGAGCATCCAGCGCGACAGCTTTGGCGGCAATGACGCACACGTGGCGTGTCGCCAGCTGGGCTGGTCCAGCGGTGGCGCAGTGACCAACGCCGGGACCCTGTATGGTCCAGGCTCGTCCACCGGCCCCACCTGGATCATGGGCTTTGAGTGCCAGGGCTCCGAGACTCGGCTGTCCGCCTGCCCGCGTGCGTACGACTACGGGCAGTCCGTCGCCGCGGACGCCGGCAGCAACTACATCGATGTGGCGGGCGTTGAGTGTACATATATTCCACCGTCACCACCGCTGCCTCCTGTGCCTCCGTCTCCCCAGCCGCCTAGCCCCTCCCCGCCATGGCCGCCGACGCCGCCACGGCCTCCTAGCCCGCAGCCTCCATCTCCCCAGCCACCCACCCCAGCGCCTCCATCGCCCAGGCCACCCAGCCCGCGTCCGCCCTCGCCCAGGCCGCCCAGTCCTCTGCCACCGTCGCCCGCGCCGCCCAGCCCCGCACCACCGTCTCCTTCACCTCCCAGCCCTGCGCCTCCGTCGCCCCAGCCGCCCAGCCCCTCCCCGCCATGGCCGCCATCGCCGCCGTCGCCACCGCAGCCTCCTAGCCCGCGGCCTCCATCTCCCCAGCCGCCCAGCCCAGCGCCTCCGTCGCCCAGGCCACCCAGCCCGCGTCCGCCCTCGCCCAGGCCGCCCAGTCCTCTGCCACCGTCGCCCGCGCCGCCCAGCCCCGCACCACCGTCTCCTTCACCTCCCAGCCCTGCGCCTCCGTCGCCCCAGCCGCCCAGCCCCTCCCCGCCATGGCCGCCGTCGCCGCCGTCGCCACCGCAGCCTCCTAGCCCGCGGCCTCCATCTCCCCAGCCGCCCAGCCCAGCGCCTCCGTCGCCCAGGCCACCCAGCCCGCGTCCGCCCTCGCCCAGGCCGCCCAGTCCTCTGCCACCGTCGCCCGCGCCGCCCAGCCCCGCACCACCGTCTCCTTCACCTCCCAGCCCTGCGCCTCCGTCGCCCCAGCCGCCCAGCCCCTCCCCGCCATGGCCGCCGTCGCCGCCGTCGCCACCGCAGCCTCCTAGCCCGCGGCCTCCATCTCCCCAGCCGCCCAGCCCAGCGCCTCCGTCGCCCAGGCCACCCAGCCCGCGTCCGCCCTCGCCCAGGCCGCCCAGTCCTCTGCCACCGTCGCCCGCGCCGCCCAGCCCCGCACCACCGTCTCCTTCACCTCCCAGCCCTGCGCCTCCGTCGCCCCAGCCGCCCAGCCCCTCCCCGCCATGGCCGCCGTCGCCGCCGTCGCCACCGCAGCCTCCTAGCCCGCGGCCTCCATCTCCCCAGCCGCCCAGCCCAGCGCCTCCGTCGCCCAGGCCACCCAGCCCGCGTCCGCCCTCGCCCAGGCCTCCCAGTCCTCTGCCACCGTCGCCCGCGCCGCCCAGCCCCGCACCACCGTCTCCTTCACCTCCCAGCCCTGCGCCTCCGTCGCCCCAGCCGCCCAGCCCCTCCCCGCCATGGCCGCCGTCGCCGCCGTCGCCACCGCAGCCTCCTAGCCCGCGGCCTCCATCTCCCCAGCCGCCCAGCCCAGCGCCTCCGTCGCCCAGGCCACCCAGCCCGCGTCCGCCCTCGCCCAGGCCGCCCAGTCCTCTGCCACCGTCGCCCGTGCCGCCCAGCCCCGCACCACCGTCTCCTTCACCTCCCAGCCCTGCGCCTCCGTCGCCCCAGCCGCCCAGCCCCTCCCCGCCATGGCCGCCGTCGCCGCCGTCGCCACCGCAGCCTCCTAGCCCGCGGCCTCCATCTCCCCAGCCGCCCAGCCCAGCGCCTCCGTCGCCCAGGCCACCCAGCCCGCGTCCGCCCTCGCCCAGGCCGCCCAGTCCTCTGCCACCGTCGCCCGTGCCGCCCAGCATCGCACCACCGTCTCCTTCACCTCCCAGCCCTGCGCCTCCGTCGCCCCAGCCGCCCAGCCCCTCCCCGCCATGGCCGCCGTCGCCGCCGTCGCCACCGCAGCCTCCTAGCCCGCGGCCTCCATCTCCCCAGCCGCCCAGCCCAGCGCCTCCGTCGCCCAGGCCACCCAGCCCGCGTCCGCCCTCGCCCAGGCCGCCCAGTCCTCTGCCACCGTCGCCCGCGCCGCCCAGCCCCGCACCACCGTCTCCTTCACCTCCCAGCCCTGCGCCTCCGTCGCCCCAGCCGCCCAGCCCCTCCCCGCCATGGCCGCCGTCGCCGCCGTCGCCACCGCAGCCTCCTAGCCCGCGGCCTCCATCTCCCCAGCCGCCCAGCCCAGCGCCTCCGTCGCCCAGGCCACCCAGCCCGCGTCCGCCCTCGCCCAGGCCGCCCAGTCCTCTGCCACCGTCGCCCGCGCCGCCCAGCCCCGCACCACCGTCTCCTTCACCTCCCAGCCCTGCGCCTCCGTCGCCCCAGCCGCCCAGCCCCTCCCCGCCATGGCCGCCGTCGCCGCCGTCGCCACCGCAGCCTCCTAGCCCGCGGCCTCCATCTCCCCAGCCGCCCAGCCCAGCGCCTCCGTCGCCCAGGCCACCCAGCCCGCGTCCGCCCTCGCCCAGGCCGCCCAGTCCTCTGCCACCGTCGCCCGCGCCGCCCAGCCCCGCACCACCGTCTCCTTCACCTCCCAGCCCTGCGCCTCCGTCGCCCCAGCCGCCCAGCCCCTCCCCGCCATGGCCGCCGTCGCCGCCGTCGCCACCGCAGCCTCCTAGCCCGCGGCCTCCATCTCCCCAGCCGCCCAGCCCAGCGCCTCCGTCGCCCAGGCCACCCAGCCCGCGTCCGCCCTCGCCCAGGCCGCCCAGTCCTCTGCCACCGTCGCCCGCGCCGCCCAGCCCCGTACCACCGCGACCGCCATTTCCACCACCCACAGTCGGGTCTGTGCGGTTGGTGAACGGTCTTCCCGTTGACACCAATCAGAATGGCGTCGTACAGGTGTACTTTAATGGTGTATGGGCCAACGTTCAAGCCGATGGATTCTTCGGAAATGAGGCTCATGTTGTTTGTCGCACGCTTGGTTTCGGTAGCGGGAGCACGCTTTCGGATGTGCCGACCATCGCATTGATGGCGCCTACCTGGAATATGGGTTTTAGCTGCAGCGGATCGGAGATACACCTATCGTTGTGCCCGCGTGCTTATGACTACGCCCAGTCCGTCGCCGCGGACGCCGGCAGCAACTACACATATGTGGCGGGCGTCCAGTGCTTTAATGGTACGTTCGCAGATGGGTGCGCGTGCAAGATGTTTACTGGGTGCGTGCGGGGTTGAAGGTAGTAAGGGGCTGGGTGATAGCTAGGATGCGTGGATGGCCTGCACTACTGCTGTGGGTCTGTCACTTGTTGTTGTATGTTGTTTGCAGGCACTACATCAAGCCCCAGTGAAGGTTCAGTACGCTTGATTGGAGGAAATGTTAGCAGCCGCGGCACCGTTCAGTTGTACCGCAACAGCACCTGGGGCTGCATATCCATGGGCTATCCCTTAGATGGCTGGGACCTGAAAGATGCAGTTGTGGTGTGCCGCCAGCTGGGATGGGCTACCGGATCCGTGGTGTCCGTTTCTGGCAGTGTGTTCGGTTTCACGCCAGGCCCCATACTGCGGGCAGGCTTCAACTGCAACGGCACGGAGTCAGCTTTGATCGACTGCGAGCGAGCCTTTCCTGACCTGGATGTCCGAGTCACAGCTGCGAAAGGCGACCCGTACACAGCTGGCGTTGAGTGCCGCAATGGTACGCTATGCTTCTGATCCTTCATCTGTCTGATACCTAATACCCGGCGGCTCAAACCATGATGTCAATTCGAAAGCACGGCTGTGTGCAGTGCGGCTCTATGCATGCATGGGCTCCGGGGCGGACGATGCACATGTTGCTTGCTCTGCGTACGTGCTGCAATCGTCCCTCAGATGCATGCACCCTAACTGCATATTTTTTGCATTGCACTCCTGCTGCCCGCATGCACGCCTTGCAGAGACCGGGGGCGAGGGCTCGCTGCGGCTGGTGGGCGACGGCTCCGCTGTGGGCCCAGGGCGCGGCATCCTGGAGATCTTCTTTGGCGGCGTGTGGGCGAGCATCCAGCGCGACAGCTTTGGCGGCAATGACGCACATGTGGCGTGTCGCCAGCTGGGCTGGTCCAGCGGTGGCGCAGTGACCAACGCCGGGACTCTGTACGGTCCAGGCTCGTCCACCGGCCCCACCTGGACCATGGGCTTTGAGTGCCAGGGCTCTGAGACCCGGCTGTCCGCCTGCCCGCGTGCGTACGACTACGGGCAGTCCGTCGCCGCGGACGCCGGCAGCAACTACACATACGTGGCGGGCGTCCAGTGCTTTAATGGTAGGTACGCAGATAGGTGCGCGTGCAAGATGCCTCCGGGACGGCGTCTCATAGGGGCATCTGCTGGGAACCAGGCGCGGGTCCACCATCGACCCGCTGCCGCGGGGTCCTCGCGCAAATATGTGCAAATGATATGATATAGCACGTGAACGTTAAAAGAGTGCTCCTACTCTATCGTTTGTCATGTTGCTCCTTTGCGTGCAGATACCATCGTTGCCGATGCAGGCGCATTTGCAGTGCGCCTTGTCGCGGGTGGACGTGATACCAGCAGCGGCGTCGTGCAATTGAATATCAACAGCCAATGGGGAACTGTCAGTCACGACGGGTGGGACTTGCGCGATGCTCAGGTCTTGTGCCGTCAGCTAGGCCTGGGGGGCGCCCGCATCGCGGTCCTGATTGCGGGCAGTGTCTATGGGCACGGTCCCGGGCCTGTGCTTCGGGCGGGGTTCCGCTGCAATGGTACGGAAGCCCGGCTATCGGACTGTGTGCGGGCGTTTCCATACTTTGAAATCCGCGTGCCTAAGGGACCAGGGTCCCCTGATGACCGCTACACTGCCGGCGTGCAGTGCGGCAACGGTGAGCACGTGACCATTCGTAGTCACGAACCTGCACTTCGCAAGTACACACGCTGCCCATCCATCGCTGCCGTCTGCATTGTTCACCATGTCACACTTTCAATTAATACACACCTACCCCATCACAAGTATCAACATTGCTTTTGTTCATGTTGCAGGAACTGGTGGTGGCAGTTCCTCTGCTGCAAAGGATGTCAGTGGAGATGGAGATGGAGGTGCTTTAGAGGTGTCAGAGCTGCCATCTACTTCGAGCGTTCCCTCCAGCGACACTGCAAGTCCCGGCCACTCTGCCAGCAGCGACTTGGATGGGGCTAATGGGGCATCCAATACCGCACCAGGAAGTGCTGCAGTTACGGCCCGTGAACCCACCGGTGACAGCAGCGATGAGCTTGCAAATAAGCTCCGTGTAGGCCTAATTGTTGTGTGTAGCATTTTTGGTGCAGCGGCCTTGACAGCAGCTGGCGCTGTGCTGACAGGTCGGTGGAGGGCCGCACGCCGTACGAACACAGTGGTCATGCCAGCTTAGCCAGCTTTGCAAAGCCCTGCGTGTGATGCGTGTGATTAGCATTGCGATGGGCCACACGCTGGGCGTGATGACGTGTTTGATTGGAGGGGCCACGGTGGGCCACACGCTGGGCGTGATGACATGTTGGTTGGAGGGGCCCCGCGGTGGGCCACACGCTGGGCGTGATGACATGTTGGTTGGAGGGGCCCCGCGGTGGGCCACACGCTGGGCGTGATGACATGTTGGTTGGAGGGGCCCCGCGGTGGGCCACACGCTGGGCGTGATGACATGTTGGTTGGAGGGGCCCCGCGGTGGGCCACACGCTGGGCGTGATGACGCTTTATTTGGAGGGGCCACGGGGGTGTCATGATGAGTAACGTGTCAGAACGTTGGGTTTCTGCCAGTCACGACTGAGATCGCAGACGACCAGTGTGCGTGCGCATCCCTTGACAAGCACCCCATGATGACAATAAGAGTGCATATAAAACCCTAAACCCCTAAACCCCATGATAACAATAAGAGTGCATATTACGTGCCCCCTGAGGCGTACGAGTGATGGCTTTGGCACGGGCGAGCGAGTGGGACCCCGCGGTGACTTGACTTGGTTGACCCGCTAGACCCGCACGGCTTATAGATTTCGCCTGTCTAAGCGCTTTGAGCTGGTTTGCATGGGGCCGCACCCCGGCATGGGGGGCAAGCCTAGCCGTACACTTGGTACGACCGCATGGGGCCAGCAGACACATGGGACGATCAGGAGCCTGGAATGCTATAAAAGGTGTTATTTCGGGGCTGTGTAGGTCTGTATTTATAGCCCGTGAGCCCTGCCCGTATAGCCCGTAAGCCCTGCCCGTGTAGCCCGTAAGCCCAGCCCGTAAGCCCTGAGCTCTGCCCTTATCGCTGGTATACGCAACACTGTGACACAGAGGACATGCTGGTAATGCTGGAATACATGAGCGTGGCCTGGCTTGTCCCTCTGCGCCGAGGGCACCCTCCTCTCAGTGCCAAAGTCCCCCAGTAGTGGTAGTGCAAGGCCCTCTCCCATATATACCTGAACACCGCAGGTGACGCGCGGTTGTGGATGGAGCTGAAAGGGTATTAGCTGCGCGCAGCGACGCAAAGTTTGGCACGATGTGCGCGTCGTGCGTGGCGCCCTAGTGAAATTGATAGCACATAGGGCGCAGTTACAGCGCACTTGCATGCGACCTAGGCCCATACGCACGCCCCACTAGCCCGACCGAAACAGCCCCGCTCGTCACCCGTGGGGTAGTCCTCCGCTTCACCCTGCGCTGTGCTTTGGGGAGCTACGGCAATAATGGCTGTATGTGTGCAGTCAGCGGGGGCCGGGAACGTATCCCTCCCCCCCTAGTTCTGAAACGTATGGGTGCGCTGCCCCTGCCCTGGGGCCGGGGGCAGGCCGGGGGCCGGGGCACACCAACCCACAGGGCGCAGTTGCAGAGCCGCCCCACCAGCCCCATGTGCATCTTAGTGTGCTTCTTCCATCACGTGCAGCTTGTTTGTTTATACGAAGCAACGGATGGACGCAATTTGGTGGTGGAAATGACACGGCCCAGGACACGGCCCAGGACACCGCCGCCTGGGCGCGGAACCCAGGACCCAGGTCCCACTGCCTATACATTCACGAGCTACACTGCATCTTGATCCTTTACATATCGCTCGACCATTCCGACATTTAGGATAATGGGCTCACGTACTGCGACCCACGGGCGTCAGCCGCATCCCCGTATGTACCGGTCTCATCCGCTTTCTTTCCCCGCCGTCTGCAGCGGCGCCCGCAATCAGGCACAGCGGCAGTTGCTAGCAGCTGCTGTGCGCACATCCCGCCGAGGACAGACCGCGTTCCGTGACCGAGGCGCCAGTCGGCCGCGCCCGCAAGCTGTCAAAAGCCAATTGCTTGCCGACAACGAGCCCAAACCGCATGCACACTTATCTACATGACAACGACCGACAAGCCAGGCAACAACCATTCAGTCTCGAGCCTCCTCAGCCGCCGCTGCCACACCACCCTTATCCCCGCTGTCCCCGCAACACTCCGCGACCGTTGCCATGTCGAGAAGCCTGGCGCTGACGCGCATCGCACGCCGTCGCCAGCACCAGCAGCTGCGCGACACCCAGCCAGCCAACTCTCGCAGCCGGTCGCCCCAGCTCCCGGGTGCTACTGCCGCCGCCTTTGGTGTGCTGGTGGTGGCGTCGCTGGTGCTGGGCGCGGCAGTAGCAGCCCCGCTGCCTGCTACTGCCGCTGCCGCTGCGGCGGCGGCCGGCGGCCCGCAGTGCGCCAGCCCCTGTTTTACCGTCGCCGACTATGTGAGGGTTGTGAGAGTTCGGCACGCGTGCGTGCCCGAGCGAGGCTGTTGCGGGCGTGTTTGTGTGTGTAGGCGCATGCATGTGGGGGCGTGCGTGCGAGTGTGGGGCGGAGAGGGCTGCTTTATGCAGCCGTGCGGGCTCTGCCGCACCGCCACCTTTTGCCCACACACCCAAGCACCTGAGCACACCCATCAACAAGCACACCTGACAAACACACGGCGCAGTGGCCGTACAAGACGTGTCGCTCGGAGTGTGCCGCTGAGATCTGCTCGCGTGGTGGGTGGGGAAGTGCGCGCAGACCACACATACACGCGTGTGCCTGCTCCGGTGAACCTTGCTGATCCGCCCTTGCCGTGCTGTCGTGGGTATGAACTCCGTCCCGGTATTCCGCCCGGCTAGCCCGGCAAGCACATGGGGGTGCCCGTACGCCTGGTGCCCCTGGTCCCGTATGGCACCTCCCCCCCTGTGCGTGTGTCCGCGGCACAGGATGGGGCGCCTGGCCCAGCCATGTGCAGTGCTGTGCCGACGGCGCCGCGTTCCCGGACGGCTGCAGCGTCAGGTGCGTGTGTGAGTGCGCGGCAGAATGTAGCTGTATGGCAGGCAGGCAGGCAGGCCGGCGGGATGGATGGGCAGAGTTGACAGTCCGGCGTGTGCGCCTGCCTGTCCCCTCGCGCTCAAGCATAACACGCTAAGCCTAGCTGGTGGTGCCCGCCCCTGTCTGTCTTACCCTCCCCGCCGTGACGCACGCCCCCGTCGGCGCAGGCCCAAGGAGTGCTGGGTGGTCGAGAGCGCCGCCACCCGCACCTGCATACGCGACGACCGCAAGTGCCTGCAGGGTGCGTGCGTGGGTCGGGCGGCGGCGACCGATTGATTGAGCAAACGCGCGGGTGACCCAGGGTGCGTGACCATGCGCAGTAGTGTCGTGCCGTGCCGTGCCGTGTCGTGTCGTCGTTGCCATCGCCACTGCGCACTGCATGTGTGTGATCTATCTCCGCTGCGGCTTTCTCTCTACATGCTGCTTGCCCAAGCAAGAACGCCTTCATTCGAAACCAGGGCTCGTATCTTGTTTTTTTTGGGGGGGTGGGGGGTATGCTTGGGGCCAGACTTTCCGATCCCTTACAGCTGGACTTTCATGTTTTGAGTCAAGTTCAAAAAGGTTTTCCTGGGGGCCAAGCCCCCCAGCCCCCCCCCCCCCCCAAAACAATGCTAGGTTCTGAACCTTAGGGGTCCAACGGAAAGCTCGGAAACCCGCCAAAACGGGCCTCTAAAGTCTATAATCATTAAGATACGAGCCCTGTAATAATCAAAACCCCAAAACCCAAATCAACCCAGATCCAAACCCCCGCCCGCCACACACCCGCCGGCAGGCTACGGCGTGTACGCCTCCGAGGCCGCCTGCTGCGCCGCCGGCACCGCCTTCCCCGACGGCTGCGCGCCGCCGCCGCCGCCCTCCGCGCAGCCGTGCTGGGTGGTTGACACCTACTTCCCCGCCCGCCTGTGCCGCGAGAGCCGCACGCTGTGCGCCGCCAGGGGTGGGTGCTGCTCGCCCGCTGCTGCATGCTTAGGGCATGTTTATTAGGTCACGTACTTCAACTGGTGTAGTGCACAATGGCAGCTGCCTTGGGCCTCACTGTCAGCATCGCCCAGTCACTGGTGATGGTCGCCCAGACAGATGATGAGTGATGTTGTGCACGTATACGGCAGCTGCACATGCTTAGCAAATGCGCGCGTGGACTTACCGCGCGGGCGTTGCACGCATTATGCGGTTGTTTTCATGTCCACCCACGAGCCACTCGTCACGCCGCCCTCGCCACAGACTCGGGCGTGCAGACGTGGGACAGCCGGGCCGCCTGCTGCGCCAAGGCCGGCGGCGCCTTCAAGGAGGGCTGCAGCGCCGCCGCGCCGCCAACGCCCTGCTACACCGTGAGTCATCAGTCAGCGGGATGGCCGGGGGCCGGGATGGCACCACACGGGCTGTGTCTGCAGCTACGCACCTTTTTCCTTTCTCGCTTGCACCCTCGTTCCTCACCTATCGCATTTGCAACCACGCACGCGCTTTTGCACGCGCTCTGTAACCCGCGCCCCTGTACCCGCTGCATGCCTGCTGCAGGTTGGCGAGCACTGGCCCAAGCGCACGTGTGAGCTGTCCACAGACATCGCCGTCTGCAACCGGGGTGAGCCCGACTGGCTCGGAGCCAGTCACGCACGCATAGCCGTTCGCCCGGCGACACCTCCGTCATTTTGTGTTGCAGAATTGCGGCTCATCACTTTGTTTGTGTGAGAATGTGTGCGCCTGGTACTTGCTAGCATGGCTTAACATAAAACATCCAGTCGCCCCTGCTCACCGCCCGGCCCCGCACACCTGCACTCACGCGCACAGGCTGGGGCGTGTACGGCACCGAGGAGGTGTGCTGCTCCCCCGGCGTGGCCTTTCCCGAGGGCTGCTCCCCGCCCGCCACCAACACGGCTGCCCCCGCCGCCACTGCTGCTGCCGCTGCTACTGCCAAGCCGGCGGCCACCGCCCCGGCGGTGCCACTGACGGCGGCTACCGCTGCCCTGCCCAAGCGGGCGGCAGCGGCGCCGGTGACCCCTGAGAAGTAGCGAGTGGTGATGGCCGCGGAGTGATATGTTACCGATGCAACGCATATGTTGGGTTGATGGAACAAGTGATGATAAGTTGCTTTGCTGTTTGATTGGTTGCTCCTGACGTTTGTGAGTGGTGAAGCGTGAGCGTCTGTCTCGAGTCAGCAGCTCGCTGTGCTGGTGGCGCTGGTGGTTGAGTGAGGCGCGACAATTGACGTTGCTTGGGAGTTGCTGTGCGTGTTGAGATGCTCCTGCATGGTGCACTGTTCCCTGGCCACTCCCCTGCCTGGTCAAACAGCTAGGGCGGCACATTTCATCTGCGGGCGTACATGTGTGGTATGCGGTGATTGTAGAATCAGTTGGCTCCGCAATACTGCCGTGCGTGTTGACCTAAACATTGCTGGCCAGGAGCTTCGCCGGGGGCGAGAGGACGGCGCAAATACTTCGGCGGCTTACATGCATGATGGATGAGGGCAGACACCTCATGGGGAATGAAGAGAGAGGGGCCCCTCGGACATGGAACGGGCAAAGGCGGCACATCTTGCAACGGGCCACGGGGCGCGGCCGGGCAAGCCACTGCAACACACACTCAATACCGTACCGGCGGCCTCCGCCCATGCCCCTCGACAACTTGGCCATACCCATACCTGACAGCTTGCGGTACCGTGCGCACTGCCCTCCACCCCCCTTTAGCTTGGGCTTTGTTTTCACAACCGCCCCACTTGCTGTACCCTGCCCGTTCGCCCCCTCCCTATCTGGCCTCCTGCGCCCTCCCCACCCACCACCCGTGCGGGGCTGCTACACACACAAGACAGAGGCCCTCGTCTGCCGGGAATCTTAGAGCCGGCGCCAAGCCGCCCAAGCGCCGTGCCTCCTTCTGTCATCACGCGCTTCCCGATGGCTTACAACAACTTGCAATGTCGCGCGCGCGCGTGCGCACGAGCCCTGCCGGCCCCTGCACCCACACGCCTCCTGCCCTGTACACATGTGATCACGACTTCACGAGCCATGCGCCGACACCTCGGCACCGCCCGGCAACTTGCACTTTCAACAGCACCCTGCTTGTTGGCCTCAATACGGTACCCAACAACGAGCCCCACGATCCCACCTCGCTCCTGTACATCTTCGTTCACTGCTGGACGGCACTCTCTCGTGCAACCATCCCGACGCCTCGCTTCTGCTTGCCATACCGGTAACGCAACGCAAGGTAGCAAACAGCAACACCAACAACATTTTCGTGCTATTCACCAGCTTCAAACACCCTGCATGTACAATCTCACACAACAATACAGCGAGCTGCGTCCGCGGCCATTCCATACTATCTGCCCTATACACACATGAAAGCACGCGCCTATACACACCATAATCTTCACCAGCACTCCTGCATTTAAGTAAACTCCCACACACGCGCCACACACACACCTCCCCCGCAGCCACTCAGTCCCATATCGCCATGCACCTGCCCAGTTGGCAGCGCCGCGGCCCTGCCGCCGCTCGCCGCACACACGGGCCCCAGCCGTCCCTGCAAACCAGCACGCCCGCAACGCGGCGTTCACCCCATCGCCACCATCACTGCCGAAACACACACGTATGCTGGTGTACTCCCCCAGCGCGTCTGCCGTTTGCCACGCGCTTGCACGCGGAGGGATCACACGTTGCCGGAGTCGCGCAGCGCCTGCAGGCAGAGCCCAACACACACACGGGTGCACGGGGTTGTGTGTGAGCCGCAAGGGCGGGTCGCGGTGAGGGCGCAGCTGGGCGCCGCGACGGGCGGTAGTCCCCCCGTGCATAACAGGAGGACGCGCATTGAGACGCAGGAGACCCTGCATGCCCACGACCCCCCATTACCTCCGTGCGGCCACCAAGAATACACGCACCGCAACCCCACCCTCACACGCGCACACCCGCACCTGCCACAGCGTCAGCTCGAAGCTGCGCATCGCCTCCTTCTCATAGTCCTGCCGCCTGCGGGCCGGGCGGTGCAGGAGGAGCGGGGGGTGGCAGTCAGCGGCAGCCAGCGGCAGGCAGTAATAAGGTACGCGGCAGTCAGGGCAGTCACCTTGCAACCCCCCGCGGCCCCCAACACCACCACACACACACACACACGCCGCACCCCGGCGCCCCCCATCACACGCTCTAACAGCCCGCTTCCCCATCCCCCCTCCTCCCCGCGCTCTCACGTGAAGGACATGATGGTGTTGAACATGTCTTTGAACTCGCGCTCGTGGCCCAGCGGCACCACCACGAACCGCCCGCCGCCGCCGCCCACGTTGTACTCGTACGCCGAGTCAGCAACCACCTCCGCCGTACCAACCGCCGCGCCGCCGTCGCCGCTGTCGTACGAGCCCTGCGCCGCGCTGCTGGTGTACGGCGCGTCGTACGGCACGTCGTACTGCTGCGGTGGCTGCTCGGTGTCGTACACTGACATGCCGAGCACCTCGTCGTCCGGGTGCCCGTTCATGGCGGCGGCCGCCGCCACGTCAGCCTTCAGCTCGGCGGCGCCGTACGAGCTGTACGACGACGACTCGCCGTCCGACTCGTCGGCGGCGCCGAAGGCGTACGGCAGCATGGAACCGCTGCGACTACCGCTGGCGGCGGCGCCGTCGGCGGCGGCGACGGTTGGCTGTACGGCGACGTTGATGGGCGCGACGGCGACGGCGAAGGTGTTGGACACCGAGACGGCGCCCGGTTCAGCTGCCGCCTCCGCCTCTGGTGCTTGTTCGGCTACTGCCGTTGGAATCTCAGCAGCTTCGGCGGCCGCCCAGGCAACGGCGGCAGCGGGCGCGTCGGCGGCGGCAGTGCTAGCCGAGGCCACAGCAGCGTCAGCGGCGGCCTCTGCGGTGTCGGCTACGGCCGCCGCCTCTGCGCCGGCCGCCGCCTCATAAAGCGAGTCGGCGTCGCTGCTGCCGGGTGACGGGCCCTGCTCGTCGGACTGCTGCTGCTGCTCCTCCTGCCACGGCTGCTGCAGCTGCTGCGCCAGCGCCTGTGCCTGCTCCTGTGCCTCCCATTGCTGCTGCTCCTGTTCCGCCGCCGCCGCCTCCCGCGCTGCCCCCGCCGCCGCCAGCACCTCCTCCAGCTCAGACACGTACGACAGACCCAGCACGCCAGAACCCGAGCCCGAGCTGGTGGCCGAACCTGAGCCGGCCGCCGCCGCCGCCGCCACCGGAGTAGTCGTGGACGTCGTCGCCACAGGCGCCTCATCAGTCGCTGCATCACTCGCAGCAACAGCAGCGGCCGGCGCCAAGGTGGCCGGCGGCGCGGCGGCCAGCGCCGCCGCCGCCTTGGCCACCTCCGCCACCGCCTTGGCCTGCTCTTCCATGCGCGCGAGCTGCTTCACCGCCGCCGCCTCAACGCCCGCCAACAGGGCCGCCCCAAAGTCCTCCTCCTCGCTGCTGCCCTCGTCTTCCGAGCTAGCGTCTGCCGCCGCTGCCGCTGTCCCCGCCCCCGCAGCCGTGCTGGCGGTGCTTGCTGCAGGCGACGACACCGGAGGCTGGGCTGCAGACGAGGCCACAGGTGGCGTGGCAAGCCGGGGGCTGATGCTGATCCCAGCGCCGCTGCTGCTGCCGCCGCTGCCTCCAACTGCGGCGGCGGAGGAAGGCGGTGTTATCGTCGGGCTTGGTTTGGGCGACATGTTTATGCTCATGCTGACGGCCGCCGGCGCGACGCGGACGGCGAACGACGAACCGACGCGACTTCCGCTGCCGCCGCCGACCCCGCTGCTTCCGCTGCCGGTACTGGCGCCGCCGGCAGCGGGAGGGGCAGGCGCGTCTGACGCAGGCGCAGCACTACCGATGGCGGAAGAGGAGCTGGTGGCGGATTCAGGATCCGGCTCGCGAGCGTCGCCGTGCTCTTCCGTGGACACGGCAGTAACTGCTGCAGCAGGCAATTCTTCGCCGTCTTCGGCCGTGAACACGTTTCCCGCCGCAACGACGGCGCCGCTGGGCCCCGCAATACCTGCGCCGATGCCGCCGCCGCCGCCAACCGCCGCGTCGGCCGCCGCCGCCGCCGCGGCCGCCACGGCCGCCGCCGCCGCGTCGTCATCCGCCGCCCGCAGCGTGTCCTGCACCGCCCGCAGGATGTCGTCCCGAGGTGAGCCGTTCATCGCTACAGCCGCCGCATCCACCGAAGCCGCCGCCGCTGCCGCGGCCGCCGCCGCCGCGGCGGCGCCGTCTGCTGCTACAGCCGCCGGCGCAGCCCCGGCGGCGGCGCCGCCGTCTGCTGCTACAGCCGCGGCGATGGCCTGCTGCTGCGCCGCCAGCAGCGGGTTCAGCGCCGCCACCTGCGCCTGGGCGGTGCGCAGCATGTCGGCCGCCACGTCCATGCCCAGGCCTGCAGCGTGGGGGCGGGAGGGGAGGAGGGGGGGGTTCCATGCATGGTTATATAAGAAGTTTAGGCGTAGATGTGTGTATGCAGCATACGGCACGCCACCGCCTCTTGTGTGGCACACGCCACACGCCACACACACACGCGGCACACACGCGGCACGCGGCACGTACCCAGCATTGCCGCCACCTCCTCGCAGCGCTCCTCGAACCGCACCAGCGGCCGGAAGCTCGTCGTCACGCGCGAGCCGCCGCCGCCGCCGCCGCTACTGCCGCTACTGCCGCCTGCTACAGCCGCCTCGGCTGCTACTGCCGCCCCTGCCGCCGCCTCCTGCTGCAGCAGCGCGGTGTCCTTCTGGACCTTGAGGTGGTGCGCGGCATAGCACGCCACCTGCCGGGGGGGGGCGTGGAGGGGGGGCAGGAGAGGGCCGGGGCAGGCGCGGTTGGCGTTCTGGGGGACAACCAAGCAGGCCGCCCCAATGCCAGAATGCCCAATGTGCGTATGCCCCAATGTCCGAACGTCCAAATGCCCGTATGCCCCAACCTCCGAATCCGCCCGCGCAGGTCCGCAATGCGAGCCCTTCCCGCCCCGGCCCCGCCCTCACCTGCGGCAGGTGTGTGACGCAGATGATCTGGCTGTTGCTGGCGCCGCCGCTGACCGCCGCCGCCGCTCCCGCCGCCTCGCCCTGCTGCTGCTGCGGCGGCAGCGGCGCCGCCATGCGTGCCAGGATGGAGCCCACGGCGCCGCCCAGCCGCGCGCCGATGCCGCTGTCCAGCTCGTCCAGGATGAGGATGGGCACGCCGCCGCCGCCTGGGGTGGAGGGAGCGTGTGCATGGTGTGTGTTAAAGAAACAACAACAAGCAAACGGACCAAAGCCGAGAGCGTGTGTATGATGTGTGCGCACGAGCGCGTGTGCGCGTGAGCGCGTGTTCATGTGTTGGAGAGCACCAGTCTGTGTGTGTTCATATGCGTGTGCTTGTACGTGTAACTGTAAGCGCATGCAGGAACAAAGGGGCGAAGTGGGTGAGACGCCAGGGGCAGTGTGCCAGCAAGCAAGCCACAGGGTGGACAGAGCCGGGACCGTCTCGCTTCAACGGGGCCTGGGCGCGGTGTTCGGGGATTGATGGCGGCTCTGCCACACACTACGCCTGGCCCCAAGAGTCAGGCCAGAGTGCCAGACCTACCGAGCATGCCCGCAGCAGCTGCGCCCGCCTCCTCGTCCTCCTCCTCCTCCCAGCCGCCCTGCTGCGCCGCCGCCGCCGCGGCCGCCGCCGCCGCCGCGGCGGGCGCGGCCTTGAGCGCGAGCATGACGCGCGCCGACTCGCCGCCGGACGCCACAGCCGCCAGCGGCCGCAGCGGCTCCGCGGGGCCGGCCGCCAGAAGGAACTCCACCTGTGCGGGCAGCCGCGCAGCGGGGCCGAAGACATGAAACACCCACACCCACGCACGCACCCAGAAACAAACAAACAAACACACACAGGCCCTACGCTGCCTCCTGCCTGTCGCTCCATCCACCGCGGCCGGGCACACATAATCATCCACACACGCTCGCGCACGTGCCGCCCACGGGTCACAATTGCACTTCTCCGCACCGCCTCCTGCACCCCACTCGCCTGGTCGCAGCCGCGGGGGCCCAGCAGGTAGGTGCCGCCGCCCAGCTCGGGCAGCCCCGCCGCCGCCGCCGACTCCTCGTCCACGTACAGACCCACGTCCCCGGTGCGGTCCTCAGCCCAGCCTGCAGCGCGAGTTCGGCGGCGGCGGTGACAATGTGAGGACGGTGTGGTATGACGGTGGGACGCCCACCAGCCCCTCGCCTGCCCCCACGCCGTTACACCGCAACCCGTCCAACCCGCGCCACCCCCCAGCTTGGGCTGGTATTCACCCGCCCCGCCCCCCGCAGTTCACACATTGAACGGCTACCCCCACCCCCCACCCAACCCCGCCCGGCCCTGCCCCCACCCACCTATGCGCACGTCGAAGCGGCTGCCACCCATGGCCAGCTCGCGCAGGCAGCCCTCCACCGAGCCGCGCAGCGCTGCGGCGGCGGCGCGGCGGCGGCCGGACAGCGCCAGCGCGCGGCGGCGGATGTCGGCGGCCAGGTCCATCAGCTGAGCCTCCCAGCCCTCGCGCTGGCCTGCATGTGGGATGGCGTGGTGTGGATGGTGTTGGTGTTGGCGGTGCTGGTGTTGATAGATTTTTCGTGTGATGGGTTGTTATTTGGGTTTGTGCAGATGAGAGGGAGGCGGTGGCAGAGTTGGAAACGGAGACGGAGATCAGCCGGCTTGTACATGGGCAACCCACCCACCAGCACCCTTCACACCCACGCATTGGTTTGGTTTGGCATCCAACCCACCCACCAGCACCCACCAGCACCCTTCACACCCACGCATTGGTTTGGTTTGGTTTGGATCGGCTTGGCCTGGTCATTGCAACCCGACCCGCCCACACCCACCCTCCCAACCCACCCACCCTCCACACACCCTTCCACATTACCCCAACCCACCCTCCATCTCGTAGTATGCCGCCAGCTTGGCGCCCGCCTCCGCCGCCGCCGCCAGCAGCTGCTCGCTGGTGGTGATGCGGCCGCCGCCAAAGCCGGCGGCGGAGGCGGTCTTCATCAGCCGCTCCAGGCGCGACAGCCGCTCCTGCGTGGCCTCGGCGTCCGCGGCGGAGAAGGCGTAGCGCCGTGCGTAGGACTTGACCTGCGGCGTGGGCGCAGGGTCGTAGGATGGAAGGTCGACAAGGGTCAGAGGGACTACAGCGGCGGGCGGTGGGTGGAGAGGCCTGGAGGGGGGCTGATCCGCGAACCTGGCTGCAGAACGGGATTTTCACAAGCCCCCAGTGGCATGACACGGGCAAAGGGCTACACGACAATGCCGGGGAGACGACCCGCCGCTGAGGGCCCGCCCGCTGCTGCCGCCGCCACACCCACCATGCCCTCCGCCGCCGCCAGCATGTCCTTGGCCGCCGCCACCTGCTCCAGAGCCTCCTCCATCATCGCCGCGCCGCCGCCGCGCCGCCCGCCGCCGCCGCCCTCCTCGCCCTCCTCCGCCTCGCCCTCCTCCGCCTCGCCGTCCGCGCCCTCGCCGCCCTTGGCAGCCGCCGCCTCATCGTCGCCCGGCTCGCCTCCTGCAGGGACGAAACGGCGCAAATGACGGCACAATGCACCAGTTGACACGTGTGGACATAAAGCAAGACCGCCATCCAAATCCATTCCGTCCTTCAGCCTTCGCCGGCCCCACCCGTTTCCACGCCCAATTCCAACGGCCGTGCCGCTTACCGCCTCCGCCCGCCGCGCCAAGCCCACAGCCCAGGACCCACCCTTGCCTCCAGCCGCCGCCGCCGCGGCCGCAGCCGCCGCGGCCGCCGCCGCCTTGCGCTCCGCCGCCGCCGCCGCGCGCTGCTGCTCCTCCGTGGCCAGGATGGCATTGAGCTGCGCCTCGATGGTGCGCAGCGCGTCCGTCACGCCGCCCGCGCCCGCCTCGCCAGTCAGCGCCATGCGCACCAGGCCGCACTGCTCCACCGCGCTGCGCCGGGCCTGTGCGAGTGTTAGCAAGTGATGATAAGGTGTTGCAAAAAAGAGCGCAAGGAAGGAATACAGACAAAGAAGAGGTGGATAAAGAGCGCACGAGGGCACAAGGGAGGGGAGCACGCATGGGAGCGCAAGCAAGGGCCGGGAAAGACCGTGAATGTTTACGGGCGTGTGTATGTGCGACGGCCGGCTGTGTGCCGTGTGTGGCGCCCCTGCTGCTCCCATGGGACCCAAACCCCCGCCGCTCCCCTCCCACCCCCTCCACACACCCCACCCCCATCCCAATCCCACCTCCATCTTCTTGAGCAGCCGCCGCAGCTCGCGCTCCTCTCCCGGCAGCACCCGCAGCTTGGCGACCTGCGTGCGTGTGCGTGTCAGGTACCGAGCGGTACGCGGCGCCATCCCCCAAGCGGCGGTTGAAAGCCTAACCCCTGCGCCAGGCCCCTCCGCCGCCTCCGCCTGCACTTCCGCCCCTCCTTGGCCGTCCGCGGGCTGACTGCGTATACGGTGTATACCCCCCTCCGCCAGACACCCCGGACGCCGACGCCGACGCCCGCCCCCCCCCCTCACCGCGTCCACCAGCTTCTGCATGCGCGCGCGCTCGCCCTCGTCGTCCAGCTCGTCCAGCTCGTCCAGCCGCCCCTCCACCGCCCGCAGCGCCGCGAGCGCGCCGCCGTACGCCGCCGCCAGCGGGGCCGTGCCGGCGATGCGGTCCAGCAGCTCCAGCTGTCGGCGGCCACGTGTGCACATATACATGTATGTTTGCATATGTGTATGTGTGCCACGCAGGGTAGCTGCGACGCAGCGGTTTGGCAGGCCCCCAACAGGACACACGCGCGGACGCCCGTGCCACACAACCACACCACATGCAAGCCCCCGAAGCCGCACCGCCGCCGCCGCCGCCGCCGCCGCCGCACCTGCGTGGCGGGGTCCCTCAGCGCCAGCGTGGAGTGCTGGCCGTTGGTGTCCACCAGCAGGCCCGCCAGCTCGCGCAGCAGCCGCAGGCTGGAGGGCGAGCCGTTGAGCGCCACGCGGCTGCGCAGCCCGCCGCCGGGGGCCAGCGCGATCTGGCGGGTGCCGGGGTGGGCAGGGGTGTTTCCAAGCATGATTAAGCAAAAGCATGATTAAGCACATGAAAGACGATATGATGAGGGGAGGGGAGGGGAGGGAGGAATTGCACGGTTGGGGCGGTGGAGAATGCGGCGCCGGGTAACCCGCAAGGCCGGAGTGATGGCCGCAGCGGCAGGGAGGCACGCGGCCGCGCAAGTCCAGACAGCTCACCTCGCGCCGCACAGTGAGCTGGAACGCGCCGCTGCCGCCCGGGGCGCCGCCCGCCGCGGCCACCGCAGCCGCCGCGCCGCCATCCACCTCCTCGACCGACGCACCCCCAGCCGCGGCCGGCACGCCGGGCGCCGCCGCCTGTGGCGGCGGCGGCAGCGCGCGCGCCGGCAGCCCGGAGCCGTGCAGCAGCTGCCACACGGCGGGCGCCTGCGCCGGCCCCACCACGAAGGTGCCCTCGATGATCGCCATCTCGGCGGGCGCGCGCACGCACTCGGCCGGCGCCGCCGCGCCCAGCACCTGCGAAAACGCCTCCACCTGCGGCGGCGGCGTGAGCAGGGGCGTGTGGGGAGAGGGGCATGTGAGCATGGGGCGACTGGGGTGGGTTGGAGGAGGCTGTACTGGGACGGATGGCACAGCGCCGGAGGAAGGCAGCAGGGCGGCGTGCGGGTCAGGCCGTGGGTCCACTCCTGTTCGGCAGCCCATCCTAGGGACTCCACTGCCGCAACCCCCAACGCAAGCCCCATTTTAACAACATCCAACCCCACCCACCACCACAAACGTCAAATGTCACCAGCAGAGGCACGCGCGCACTCACCAGCACGGACTTGCCGGAGCCGCTCTCGCCTGTGATGACGTTGAGCCCCGGGCCCAGCCGCACCGTCTGCTCCGTCACCAGCGCAAAGTCCCGGATGTACAGCCGCTCCAGCCGCGTGGCCTCGCCGCTGCTACTGCCAGCTACTGCCGCGTGGCTACTGCCGCCATAGCTGCTGCTGCTGCTACTGTTACTGCTACTGCTGCTGCTGCTAACGGCGGTGCTGGACCGCGGCTGCTGCGGCGGCATAGCAGCAAGAGGCGGCGGCTGCGAGCGCTGCCACTCCGTCGGCAGCGTCGGCGGGCGCGGCGGCGTCTGGCGGCCGCTGGCTACCGCTGCGGAGGCGGAGGCCGCGGGCGCGGCGGAGGCCTGCGGCGCAGACGTGGAGGCTGTTGCGCCGGTGATCACCCGCGACTCATCGCGCCCCGGGCTCCCGCCGCAGCTTCCGCTGTTGCTACTGCCGCTGCTGCTGCTGCCAGTGACACCGCTGGCGCCATCGCCGCTGGAGCCCGGGCTGTGCGCGAGCGGCCCTGGCGCCGAGCGGAACGCCGAGGCAGCGGTGGAGGTGGAGACTCCGCGGCCGGCGCCCGAGGCGGAGCCGGCTGCGGCCGTGATAGTGGTGGGCTGGCCGTGCAGGTGCAGATGCGGGTGGGCGTGAGGCTGGCTGGGGCTGGGCTGTGGGTGCGCCACGTGCGACGGGTGCGACTTCGCCTGCGGCTGCGGCGAGTGCTGATAGCGCGGATTGAAGGCGCCAGACGCAGCGGCGGCGGCGGCCGAGGCAGGGCCCGGCGGCGGCACGCCGCCGCGGCCACTGGCCCCGGAGGTGGCGGCCGCCGGCGGCGTCAGCCGGCCCTGCGCCGACCTGCCAGCACGACCCGCCGTGCCGAAAGCGCCGGCCGTGGCCGCACCCGACATGCTATTGGTGCCACGGCCAGCGCCACTGCTACTGCTACTGCCGCTGCTGTCGCTGACGCTGCCAGCGCTGGTGGATGCAGCGGAGGCGCAGGTGCGCAGCAGCGCGGCACGGTGTGGAGTCTGCAGCGGCAGCTGCCATCCAGCCGCCGCCGCCGCAGCAGCAGCCGCCGGCGGGTACTGCGGCCGCCCGTGCGATGAACAAGCTACAGCCGCCGCCGACGGCGACATCGCTGATGGACCAGCCGCCAGCGGGCCTGATGAGGCGGGCCCTACATGCGAGTAGGTGGAAAGAGCTGATGCCTGCGGTTGCGAACGGCGGCCCTGACGCCGCCGGCGAGGGTGCGCGGCCGGCCCCGTCAGGCACGCTTGCCGGGCAGAGGGCCCGCCCACCGAGGCTGCCGACACCCCGAGGAGGGAGCCGGCACTCGACATGCTGTGGGGGGGAGGTCTGGGGGAGTGGGGGCTACCGCGCCAGTAGCTGCTGCCCCGAAGGCGCGGTGTCGCGAGCGGGTTGGTCCACGAGGTTGGGCTGAACCTGGGGGCCGTTGGAAGAGGGGTGCGGCGGAGTTCAGAACGCGCGGCAGCGGCAGGCTCGCGACTTGTGACGGGCCCCGAGGCCGTCAGACGGCACGATGCCTGTCATTAGCGGTCGCAGGGGTGCTCCAACTCTAGGCAAGTCCACGCCGTGAGACCAGGGCCATCGCGCCGATTCCAAAGACCAGCCCGCGCAACACCTCACCGCCCGGTCACGCTACGTATCCAGCTGAGGCCGAGAATAGCAATGACTGCATTTCAGGCTAGCGCTAGAAAATGCTGTGGCAGCTGGAGGCGGGGTTTGCCTTATGCGCCTCGTTCACACAGTGACAGCTTAGCTAATGCATCATAGGCAATAAGTTGATGGGCCTAGTCTTAGTGATGAGCCACGCAGCGTGACGCCCCGGCTCGCCCGCGAGAGGGAACTCAACTTACCAAAGAAGCGACGCCTGCTCGCGCGTGCTAGCCTCCCGATAATAAATAGCCGTTACAACACTTCGATCGCGCCGCTGATGCAGTCGGCGCGTGACAGTGCAGGCAAGCAAGACCTAGTGTTCCGTGAACACTCGCGGCCTCTGCTCTGTTCAAGCCACGTCTAATTGATACAGATAATTATGTAGCCAGCACTTGCCAAGATATATTGGCGAAATGCTGCTGTGGCACAGTCGCCGGCTCGCAGTCAGCCCTCCCGCCCAAAGTTTGGCGCCATCGCGCGGTTTAAAACCTTGTCATTGTCGCCATCAGCAGCAGCGCGGCCGCGCCCCGCGCCCCCCGTGGTTTCCATTTTAGATGAAGCATAAGGCAGGTCACTAAAGTAACGGGCCACAGCAGTCGCCGTCCGCCAGCGCAGCCCGGCAGCGAGGGGCGCCGCTCAAAGCCGCCGCTTGTCAAGTAGAACCGCTGCGCGGAACGTTGGCGGGTTTGCTGACAGCGCCTGCAATGCAGTGCTCTGCCGAGTAAGGCAGTCGGCACGAGGGCATGACAGGCGGTAACGCCCTGGCACGCCTGGGCACGGGCAAGCTCGCAGATGCTGGCGTCAGGCCGATTCATGGTTTATGCGCAGCATGGAAGGTACGTCAAGCGCTCATGGCTACATAGTGCATATGTTCTGCAATCCACAAAGGCTGGCGGTGGCACAGTTGCTGTCCAACCCTCCCCTGCTGAAGCAGCAGCATCAGGCGGCTGGGGGCGACGTTGCAGGCGGCTGGCGGTGGCGTTGCAGGGCCGGGAGGTGCTGGGATGCAGAAGGATGGGAAGGCCGTGGCGGTGGATGGCGGCGGCGGAGGCGGGGGCGGGCCGGGTGGAGCAGGTCCGGCCGGGGCAGCATCTGCAGCCAAGGGCCCGTCTGCAGCTGCGGCGGCGGTGTCGCAGGGCCCGCTGGTGCCGCTTGTGCAGGTGGATGAGCGGCTGCCCTACGAGGCCAAGCTCGTGGCGGGCACTGCGCTGTTCCCCATACCCGTGGCGCAGGGCCAGCCGCAGTCGACTTCGTCGGGGGCCCAGGCGTGAGGTGTGCCGCTGCCAGGGGCGGTCAACGCCCGGCGCCGGCATGGGGTTCGTGCTGAAGGGAATGCCGAGTGGAAAACATGTAAGGCTCGTGGACCGGAACACACGCTGTAAAGCAAATGCTCATACGATGTGTAAACACACTATCGAAGCGTCGATACGAAAATGCTGCTCTCGATTCTTGTACTTTTGTTAGCCATCGCCGTAGCTGGGCAGAATTCGGGCTTAAAATGCGACAAATCCATCCTGTCGTCATTCTCTAGCAGACGGTTAGCGTTGAGCGATATCGCGCTGGTGCTGGTGTCGTCGCGAAGCGAGGCCGCAGCCAAGTGGGTTACGGGCCAGCGTTTTTGGCGAAAGAGCGGCGTCGACATCATCGTCCTAGCGTCGAATGTCACCGTCGGCAATGAATGGCCGGAAAACGCAGCCAAGGGCGGCCGCGAGGCGTGGATTCGTGCCAAAGGAGGCGACGATGCGGAGGTCGCGGCGACAGCTGCGGTGGAAGCCGCGGCGTTCTTGCGTGCGAGCGGCGGCACGGCACCGAAGTGGTTGTTCGTGACGCAAGCTCACTCAGTCGTCAACTTGCTGGCGCTGCGAGACGCGCTGGCCGAGTGAGTTCGCAGCGGGTGGGGTGGCGGCCCTGGCATTCCTCCGAGCGCACGGGCACGCCCCCTGCGCGCTCTGCGGGCAATCAGTCTTTGGAGGGTGTGTGCCTGCAACCGCACTCTTTGAGCGACATCGATACACCCGCTCAACCTCATAGCTCCTGCCACGTTCATGTGCGCCGCATCCCACCGGTTGCCCCAACCAGGCTGGACCCATCTGAGCCGCACGCGGTCACAGATGCGCTCTTCTGTGAGCGCCGCGGGGGCGGCGCGGCGGCACAGCAGCGGCGACTGCGCAACTCCGCTCCGGCGCCTGCCGGCGCAGCGGGCACCTGCGCGCCCTGCCACCACGGTGACTCCACCTCTCCGTCTGAGTGCGCTAAGATCAACCCAGCAGGTGCGTTGTGTTCACCAGGCGTGTTTGCCTGCCTCCATGCAGACCTGCTTGCGCGTGCCTGCTCGAATTCCTGAAATTCGAGTCGAACCGCGTGAGCCCCGAAGAAATGCGCCTGACCCACATGGCTTTCTTCTCGTACCATTGTACGTCGATTCCCTCGCAGGTGGCGTTGCGCTGTCCTGGGGCCTGCTGGCCGCCTGCCGCCCCTTCGCCGACACGGCCGCGGCCCAGGACCTGCTGTACGCCGCGACCGCCCTGGGCAGCAGCACCGACACAGCCTACCCGGCGGCGCATGCAGCCGTTGCCGCGCATAGCGGTGGCAGCGGCGGGCTGTGGGGTGGTGGCGGCGGGGCCAACGCAGAGGCGCCCCACCCTCCCACGGCCCCGCACTCGGTCGGGGCGGGGCTGTCGACGCTGTCGCGCGTGCTGTGGATCTTTGGCGTGCCCGTGATGCCGGCTTGGGGCGAGGAGCCGCGTGTCGCCATCAGCGCCGCTGCTGCGGCGGCGGCAGCAGCCAGTGCGGGAAATGGCAACGCCAACAGCAACACGCATTGGGTTGTGAAGGGGGGCCGCTTCAAGCGCATGAACGCACTGGCAGGCCAGCCGAAACCGAACGGCAGTAGCAACGTCACGGATGTCGCCACCCTGGCGGCGGCAGTAGCCGGCGGCAGCTGCAGCTCCGCCGGCTGTCTTAACGCCCTGTACAGGACGGTGGTGCCCACCGCACCCACGGCGGCGCTCGGCGCGGGCCCCGCGGTGGCGGCGACCGTGGTGACGTCGGCTCTGTCGGCGCCGGCCGCGGGCTCCGCAGCGGGCAGCCAGCTGACGCAGCTGTACGAGGCCCTGGCGGCTGCCTGGGAAAAGGCGGCTGTGGCGCGGAAGACAGCGCCGGCCTCGAAGGATGCGGGGGCGAAGGAGGGCAAGAAAGCAGCCCGCAGCGCAGATGCGAGCGCCAAGGCGTCAGCTGCGTCGGCTGAGGCGCCGACGAGGTGTCCCCAGCCGGGGCCGCTGCAGCCCGGAGAGCGCTGGGAGGACGGAGGTGAGGTCGACTGGTGGTATTGTCAGCTCGCTTTCCAATGCAAGATTGCAAGCGTGGTTTTAGCACTTGCTTGCGCCGCATGTTGCCATGCGTGAGGGACCAACCCATGTCGCTTTCCCCATGTCCTTTTGCGCTGCGCCGCACAGTGCTACTGGTCCAGGTGGACACACGTGCGCCCGCCGAGCCCAAGCCCGACCCCTTTGCGCTGGGCCCCAATTACGTCATGCCGCCCTACCCGCCCTGGCCCGACTTTGACGCCGGCATCAAGTACGGCCCCGTGTTTCTGGGCGAGAGCCCCAAGGTTGGATTCTACCCGGCCCCCGGGCAGTACACCTACACAGCCGACCCCAAGCAGCACACCTACTACACGGGCACGGCCACAATGAACAGGGTGAGCAGCGGTTGCGGGGTTTTGTCGTGTGTGGGTGTGGGTGGGTATGGGTGTGTGTACAGCACTGGCGTCGGGGCAGCGCGTGGTTGAGCCGGACCCGAGTGCATGAGTTGGTTTGCATTTTCTTAGCCTTAAGCCTGTCAACCTATCATTTCCGCATCTCTGCATGTGTCCTCACCTGCGCCGCATGCAGCTGGTCGCCGAGGGCCTGGGCATGTCCTTCCGCCGCGTCACGTGGCCCGTGGCCGACCCCAACGAGCGCTACGGCACCTGGACAAAAAGTGAGCCTGCCGCGTGGTCAGCTGGGCTGAAATCACGGCAGGCTGCTATGGGTTCAATCCTGAGTCCCCTCGTTTGTGTCGTTCCCTTGCGACATCCCTACCTGCCTGCCTGACCCGGCCCCTCGCTCACGCACACCATGACATCATCACCGCCACCGCCGCGTGCCCCCGCCCCCGCCACCGGCAGACGACTTCTTCATGAAGCTGATGCAGTACGTGCTGTACGAGCAGTGCGGACTGGCGGCGCCGGCGGGCGGCGCCAAGGCCAGCCGCCTGCAGGCGGCGCACCTCGACATCATCCGCCAGATCCTGCCGCCCGGGGGCCTGCGGCTGCTGATCTTCCTGGACGGGGACGTGTACATTCGGTGAGAGGCGGGGGCAGGGTGTGCGTGTATGTGCATGTGCGGCAGGCTCCTCCTCCTATACTAGCGCTTCCCGGCGGAGCGCGGTATCCTTTCTGGACGACGTCTGCGGCCAGCTGGCCGCAGATGTCATCCCGGACCAGCTGGCCACAGATGTCGTCCAGAAAGGATACCGCGCTCCACCGGGCCGACGCCGCCGGCGAAGCGGACCAGGAGGAGAAGAGGAGGAAGAGGTGGCGGGCGTGGGCAAAGGCGGCGCCTCGGTGGCGGCGGTCTTGATTTTGCAGATGACGACATTGCGCGTTGACCGCGGGCGCTTTCGCCCAGCACTGCGCCCCACCCTTGGCGCCTGCTAATCTTCTTGCGTCAACACACACGCGCGCGCCCCCACAGCGACCCGCAGCTGTTCCACAAGCAGCTGGCGGCCTTCCACGACGACCCCGCCGCCTGGCTGGCCTTCAGCGAGGAGCCCAACCAGCGCAACGCCTATGCGGTGGTGTCGCCGCAGTACGTCAACACGGTGAGGCGCAAGGGGCAAGGCACGGCAAGGCGCGGCGAGTACGAGTCCGCTTGCAGGAGAGATTACGGGTGGCAGAGGCACGGCTGGGATCCGCGGGAAGGGCCGGCGCCTGTGGTGTGCCGCGGCATGGGACCGTGAGGAGGAGCCGTCTGACTGGTGGGCCGTGCGATCGCTGCGCTGCGTGTTGTGTTGTGTTGCCACCCACAGGGCCTGCAGGTGCTGCGCCCCAGCCCCGAGCTGCTGCGCTACTACCAGGCGGTGTGGGACTCGCCCTACACGCTCAACCGCACGGACCTGCTGTGGGGCTGGCCGCACGAGCAGGTGTGGTGCTGCAGCTGGATGAGAGCGGTCGATGGGAGCGGTCGGGAACACGCATCCGGAGGTCAGGGCGGGCACCACGGGAAGTGCGCTACCTCCTTCCCATTCCGATGTTTGTTTCTGCCGCTGGCGGACATGTATGGTGGTCCTCTTTCCTGAGCCTCCATTCTACCCCCTACCGGTTCCTCGCTTGGCTTCCGCCTTCGCTCTCACACCCAAATCGCTGTGTGTGCCCCACCCTGCCGGACCGCGCACAGGGCTGCCACAACCTGCTGACGTACCAGGGCCAGCAGCTGCTGCAGGACCACATCCGGCGCTGGCCCTTCATGGACTACAACACCCCGGGCGGCCGCGTGGCGCGGCACGCCTGGGGCATCCGTGACCAGTGGTGGCCCATCCTGGCCGAGGTGGGTGCACGGTGAAGGCTTTGAACACCGCCTGTCGCCTGCGCGCGCTACCTTGTCTGTGGTTAGCGCCGCAACCAAGCGCTTTGCTTGGGCTCGAGTGCAGCAGTCGCGAGGTGGGGTTGCCGGTTCCGTCGGCCGCGTCCCGGCGCCTGCCCAGCCTGCAGCGCAACATTCAGCACCGCATCGCCGTCACCCCGTCACCGCGGCGACGCCGCCTAACGCGCCCCTCCCCCCGGTCGCTCCGCGCCTGCCTGCCTGACAGGACATGGTGGCGGTGAGTGTGTGGAACTTCCACCAGCGGCACGCGGGCGCCGTGTACGTGCCCACACCGGCCTGGTCCTAGCCGGCCCGGTCCCAGGCGGCGCCTTGACCCCAGGGATGCTTGAAATGGTTGCGAGCGGCCGGGGCAAGCGCAGCGTGAGGTTGTAAGGATGGTAAGAGAATTTGGGTTGGTGAGGTGTGGGGAGCAACAGACGGAGTGAAGGCAGGTTGACGTCTACAGAGCAAACTCGTGGGAACTGTCGACCACGGCCCATCATAGCTCGTAGGTACAGGGCGCTTGCCGAGAACATTACACACGAGACACGTAGACGTTCTTTGGCGGGGGGGGCGCGGGGTAGGTAGACACGCAGCACGTCAGCGATGATTTATAGGATTCATGTAGGCCCTAAATAATTGAGCGCCGCATAGGTGGGCAGCTGTGAGTTTGGACTGCTGAAGCAATGTGCGGCATGCGTGTGAGCCAGCCGGGGCATGGCATGATGGATTGCGTTGAGGCGTGCGACAAGCAGCAGCGTGTGGCCATGCGTGGCGGTGTCGCGCCGCGCTAGCATTCTTTCCGTGATTGACGGGGACACATCCAAGAACGTGGAAGGCCATGCATGACTATATGCATGATCCTTGCGGCTGTCTGGCGCCCGTATTGGGTCTGGCTGCCCTGGGTACGGCTAGGCACTAGGCAGTAAGCTGGACATGTCGCGTGCAACTGAAGCAATAATCTGGAGATGCCGCGTGCAGCTGCTGCAAGTATGCAGTATTCATCAAGGGGGCAAGGGGTTATGGGAGCATGGGACACATACTTCGGGAAGCTGCACATATCTTCGGATGTTCGGACTTCGGAATGTTGATGCCACCAGCTGTACTTGACGGAACCACAAGGATTGCGGTGTGGGGCTGTGGAAAGACTGAGCCATTTCGGAAGGACCTGGGAGCGCAATCCCGAGACCGGAGGACTGTCCTGATGTTACGTCCATGGGGCGGCGGCAACGGGCTGATCCCCATGCTGAGCCCGGGTGAGGTGACTGCGGGCCGAGCCCTAAGCAGCACGCGCAAGGCGCGGTGGAGGAGGTGTGTAACGAGCCAGAGGCTGACCGGTTGCTGGGTTGTTTCGGCTACCTGGCTGGAAGCTCCTGCGGTCCTGGTCTCGGCGTGACGGCAGCGTTGGTAGCATCCGGCGGCGGTCACCGCAGTGCTGACGTAAGCAGCGAGTGCTACAGCGCAGCCATGCAGTGCACCTGGATGGTACACAGCGCGGCGCACAGCGCCTGCACACACGCGTTCACAGGTATAACACAGCAACGCACCAACGCGCGCCAACAAGGACATGCGTGCCCACAGAGCCTGCAGACTTCCTGCAGCATTGCACAACGGCAGCAATGGAGCCAACAGCAACAGGAACAGGACTGCAGCTGCGGCCTGAACATCGTCGGCCAAGGCTGTTCCGGTTCGCAACGTCCGTCCGACTCTCCACAGATGCATGCGCACAGCTTCCCCACCACCGGCTCCGGCTCCGTCCGGCCCATCTAGATCTGGATGAATGGACATTGCTTCACACATCACCGCGCACAATCTCAGGTACTGCACACACCGCGCCTCCTGGCAGACCCCGCCACCTCCCCTCCCGCATACATGCCTCAAAGCAAACCATGCCGCGCCCCACGCCCGCCGCCTCACGCCCGCGGCCTCCTCGCGCCCCTCACACGCCCGCCGTCGGCCCGAACGCGGCCAGCCGCTGCAGCGCGGTCAGCTGCCCCGGCTCCAGCAGCAACCCCGCATTGCCCGCCAGGTACGGCTGCGCCTGCGCCTGCACCCGCCGCACGCGGCCGCCCGCGCTGCGCGCCGCGCCCGCGCGGCTGCGCAGTTCCAAGCTGGCGAAGGTGGCCAGGGCCGACAGGCGGTCTAGCGCGTTGTGAACGTCGCCCACCACCGCGCAGCCCTCCCGCGCGCCGCCGCCGCATGTGTCCACCAGCACGCCGTGCAGCCCCAAAAGCAGCGCCGGCGCCGGGTGCGCCGGCGGCCGGCGCGAGCGCGCGGGCAGCGCGCGGGAGGAGGAGCAGGAGGCGGCGGCGCCGCCGCCGCGGCCAGTGTCGTGCGCGGCGCGCGCTGCGACCGCGACCGCGGCGGCGGCAGTGGCGGCCGCCAGCTCTGCGGCGCAGAGCTGCGCCAGGGCGCCGGCTGGCTCGCCGGACCCCAGGCCGGCGGCCTCCTCCTCCGCGGCCGCCACCGCCAGCAGCGGCCCCGGCAGCTCGTCAATGGCGCGGACGGAGTGCGCCAGCGACCAGCAAGGCGGCGCCTCCGCCGCCCCGTCGTCGTCCCCGGCGTTCGGGCCGTCAGCTTCCGGCACCTCCACGTCTAGATCCAGCTGCGCTGACGAGGCCGCGGCGGCTGCAGCCGCAGCAGCGGCGGCGGTAGCGGCAGCGCTGCCCCAGTGCTCCGGCGCCGGCGGGTCCAGGCCGACTGCGGAGCTGACGGCGACGGGGCGGAAGGCATTGGCGGCGGCCTGGTGGCGGGCGGGCACGGCGCCCGACACGCCAGCGAAAGTGTCACGTGGCAGCGCCATCAGATCCAGATCCGACAGCAGCCCGTACAGATCAGCGAGGGCCGATTGTGTACGGCACGCCTCTACCGCCGCCGCCGCCGCCAAGCCGCCGTCAGCAGCGGCCCGAAGGGCGGCCGCGATAGCGGGCAGCGGCCGCAGCGGGACCGGCGGCACCGGCGCCGCCACTGCCAGGGAGACCGCCGATGGCACGACCGCGGCGGTGGCAACCCATGCCGCCGCTCCCACGGTGCCCGCGCTCACCGCTACGTCCACAGCCTGCGCCTCGGTCTCGGCCGCGTTCGCAGCCGCCGCCGCGTCGTCCGCCGGCATCGCGCTAGCCGCTGCCGCAACTGGCACAGCGGCCGCTTTGGCCGGTGAGCGGGCCTTGAGCTTTATGGTCAGGCGGCTGCGTTTGGCGGGCGTGCGGGCTGCCTCGGGCTCCGCCTCCACGACAAGGTCACCACCAGCCGCCGCAGCGGCGCCGACGCCCACGCCCTCAGGGCCCACAGCCGCCTGCTCGCCCGCAGCCTCCACCTCGTCGGCTGCGCGCGGGCGCTTGGCGGTCTGCTCCCGCGGCTGCTCCGGCGCGGCAGCTTCTGTTGCGTCCCCTGCCGCGGCCTGGCCTGACACCTCCTCTGCCTGCCCTGACGCCTGCTCTGCCCCTGGCCCTGCCCCAGCCTGGCCCGACGCCTGCTCTGCCTGGCTTGACGCCAGCTCTGCCCCTGGCCCAGCCGGCGCAGCGCCTGTGGCCGCGCCCTCCTCCGGAGCGCCCTGCATGACCGCGTCTTCCGCCTGCGGCACCTCCTGCACTGCCGCCGTCTGCTCCTCTGCCCGCCCCTGCCCCTGCTCCTGCCCCTGCTCCTGCCCCTGCGCTGCCTCCTGCGGCGAGAGGTCGGCTGCACCTCCCAGCACGCTGCCCTCCCTGCCATCCGGCGCCGCTGACTCCGGTTCCTGCACCTGCACCGGCTCCTGCACCGGCTCCTCCTCCTGCTGCTCCTCGTCGTCCTCCTCGGCCCCGTCATCAAGACCGGTGCCGGTGCAGGTGGCAGTGGTGTCCTCGGCATCCTGCGTCTGCTGTCGGCCGCAGGCGGCCGCGCGTGCCCGAGCTCGGCGCAACGCTGCGGCGCGCGCTTCGCGCGCGGCGGCCACCTGCACCCACCTGCGGCGGCCACAGCGCATCGGTTTGCGCACACCAGTCAGCGACTGCTACGGTAGCAACAGGCCGGTCTACGCATCGTCCCAAGGCCAGGCTTCAGGGGGGTCGCCGCATTCACAGGCAACACTGACTGCGCAAAAGTGCGCCCTGCCCCGAACTACACGCACCCTCATGTGACCCTAAGCCCTAAGCCCTAAGCCCCAATCCCTGACCCACTTGATTGACAGCTCGAGAACTCGCGCTTCGCAGCACGCCTCCTCGTACGCCTCCCACTGCTGCCGCCGGCCCGCCGCCGCGCCAGCCGCCGCGCCAGCCGCCGCCGGCTCCGCCGCGTCCCCCGCCCCCGCACCACCGGGCTCTGGCGCCTGGCACGCCGCAGCCGCAGCCGCCACCGCCGCCGGCAGCTGCAGACGCGACTGGCGCGGGGGGCAGCAGATCGCTGAGGCTCACGACACTGAACGCGTCCGTGGAGGCCGCGGGGTCCCCAGCAGCGTCGCCAGCGAATGCCGCAGCGGCCGGCCCGCACCCGACCAGAGCGGCGGCGCCATCCACCGCTGCCTGCGCCGCATCCACCGCTGCCGTGGCGCTGCACACGCGCCGGCAGCGAGCGCCGCCGGCGCTGTTGCCTCCTTCATCGCTGCCACCGCTCCCGACGCAGCGCGCTGCCGCTGCCACTGCAGGGTGCTGCGCTCCAGACACCACCGACGACGACGTGAACGAGGATGACGACGACACGCCGGCATGGCCCCGGCCTCTGAGCGACCCCGCCCAGAACTGTGCCGCCTGCAGTGCCTTCCGCAGGTCGCCCCGGCAGCCGCGGACTAGGCTCAGCAGACCCGGCAGTAGCGGCTGCGGCGGCAGTAGCAGCGGCGGCACACCAGCGCTGCTACTGCCGTCGCTGGCGCTGCTACTGCCGGGCGGGGGCTCCACCAGCTCCACGTCCGACGCCGCGCCGTCGTCCGCAGCCGTGCCACCGCCGCCGCTGAGGTCCACCACCGCTGCTGCAGCCTGGGCCGCCGCCGCCTTGGCAGTAGCAGCCGCGGCGGCGGCAGCGGCAGCAGCACCCTTGGCGGCAGTAGCAGCCGCGGCGGCGCAGGTCATGGCCACGGTGCGCAGTAGCGCGGGCTCGGCGGGGGCCTGGAGGTGGACCTCGGTGACGCCCATGTCGGACAGCGCCGCCGGCAGCCGCCCGCCGCCGGCCGTCAGCAGGATCGGCCGCTGCGGGATGAGGGAGGGAGGGCGGTGGTGGAGCGCACATGCGGTTCCACGGCGTTCGACAGCACGAGGTCAGGTCGTGCAACATTTGACTCTCTGACAACACTTCCAATGACTGCAATGAGCTGCAACGGATATGGTACCTCGATGCACTTGCGTACGACCAGACTGATCACCCGTGCGCCCCTGCTCGCCCCTCCTCCCAGCCCCCACCCCTCCTCCCCGGACCCCTCCTCAAGCGGCTCCCCACCTTGGCCCCGGCGATGATGGTCGCCAGCGCGGCCAGGAAGCCCTTGTCCTCCTCCGCCAGCACGTGCGCCTCGTCAAACAGCATCAGCGTCATCATGGAGCTGGCTGTAGCAGCGGCGGTTGCGTTGATGGTGGCGGTAGCGTTGGTGGTTGCGGTTCCGTTGGTGGCGGTAGTGGTGGCAGCGGGAGCAGCAGCAGGCGCCGGGACCGGCGGCGGCTGAGGCGCCGGGGCCGGGATCGGCGGCGGCTTCTTGACGCCAAACATGCGTGCCGCCGCCGCGGCGGCCGAGGCCGGCGGCGCAGCGGCGGCGGCAGCGGCCGTGCCGGCCGCTGCGCCGCCGCGGCCGCCCCGCTTCCGTTTGCCCGGCGACGGCGTTCCCGAGCCCGAGTCATCAGATTCCGTGACTGCGCAATTTACGAGAATTTGAGGACGACGAGACACGACGTAACCTTCAACAGGGATGAGAGAGAGCGCAAACACTTTGGCACAGCAACAGCACTTGGCTTTGTGCCAGGTTGGCGCCGCCACCCCGTGGTTCAAGCGGCACACGGCGCGACACCGGCGGGGACTCACCAGTAGCCCGCCGGCCCCCACGCCGCCCGCCGCCGGCGCCGCCTCCGCGGCCGCCACGTCGCCCGCCTGCGGCGCCGCCGGCGCCGCGCCCTCCCGCGCCTGCCGCCTCGCCGCCCGCGGCCGCGGCCGCGCCAGCCATGGCCTTGCCAGCCAACGCCGTCAGCCGCCTGTGGAGAGGTCACCACCCGACATTGCATCAGGTACAGATGTACCGCACGCGCCGCACCGCCGCCGCACCAGCACTGACTAATTCTGCCAGCATGCCCCAATGAAGTACCCCGCCCCAACGAACCATCATTCTGCCGCGCCATGCTTCGTATCCCGCACAGCAGCCCAAACAGTATACACACACGCGCACGCAGCCCGCCCGCCCGCCTTCCCTACCTTGTCTTGGTGGCCTCGCCCACCAGCCGCAGCAGCTGCGCGCCGCTGCGGTCGGCCCCGGGGTTCACCTCCAGCACGCGGAAACCCAGCTCCGCCGCCAGCGCGAAGGCCGCCGCCGACTTGCCCACGCCGGGCGGGCCGCGCAGCAGCATGGCGGTGGGCAGGCCTGATGGTGGCGGGGAGCCGCGTGGAGAGCGTTGAGCGTGGATCGGCACGCACACGGCATGCGCGCGTGCGGGGTTGGACAAATGACAAGCTAGCACCTCGACAAAGCCATACTTTGCGTGAGCGTTCCATGTTGTTGCATAGAGAACAACACCCACGCATGCTGCTTCCCACCCTCCCCACCCCCGCCCGCCACCGGCGCACCTCGGTACGTGGCCGCACCCGCGCGGCCGGCGCCCGCCACATCCGACGCGTCGCTGTCGTACCCGTCATCGCTGTCGCCAGTCATAAAGTCCGAGTCATCGTCCGAGGCGCCGTAGCTGCGGCCCCGCCGGCCGCCGCCGCCGCCGCCGCCCCTGCCGCCCTGCTGCTGGCCCTGCTGCTGCTTGCGCTCCGCGCGGCTGCCCTCCGCGCGAATTACGTCCCGCCACTGCGCCAGCCACTCGCGCAGCCGGTCCATCTGCGGAGGAGGCAGCCGCGGCGGCAGCCGTTGCAAGCAGACCGTTAACGGGTTGCGAGGTCGCATGCCGGGTTGCGAGGTAGCATAGACAAAACGCTGCTGCATACAACACCTGCTGGGCGGGGCACCTTACTCATTCCGTCACCACGCTGGCAGCAAGCATCCAGGACAGTTCCACAGTTCCAAATACTGTGCCAAATACACACCTGTGCCGCGTTGCCACACATCTCAGCCGCGCTCAGCGGCTGCTGCGCCGCGCACCACAGCTGGTCGGCGCCGCCGGCGCCGGCCGCGCCCTGCGCCGCTGGTGCCGCCGAGCCCGCGTCTGCCGGCTGCGCCGCCGCCGCTACTGCCGCTACTGCTGGTGCGGCGGCTGCGGCGCCGACCTCGATGCGGCGACGGCGCAGCGCCAGCTCCCCGGCCAGCTGGCGCAGGATGTCCTCTCGGCTGGGCAGGTCCAGCAGCTGCGGCAGCGAGGCGGAGGCGGCCCGATGCGTTGGTTTGTGCAGCGGCAGTTGCAGGACACATGACAGGACACGTGAAATTGCGAGATGACACCACCAACAGTGGAACCGCACCGCACATGGGGCTCATGCGGGCCGCCTGGACACCCTACTGTCGAACTGGGCCACACGGCCGACGTTTGGTACCGACAAGCGTGCCGTGTCAACCTGCCCCCCTTCCCCACGCACACGCACACGCTGCACACGCACCTGCACGTCTGAGTCCATGACGCCGCCCGCCGCCGCCTGCTGCTGCCGCTCGCTCGCCTCCAGGTACACAGCCAACTCGCCCACCAGCGCCGCCGCCAGCGCACACGGCGCCGCAGCCACGGCCACAGACTGCGCCGCCGGCGATGCCGGCTCCGGGTCAGCGGCCACGGCCGCGGCCGTGGCAGGCGCTGCAGCGTCGAGGCCTGGCCGTGCCAGGCCCGTCCCAAGCGCTGCGGACTGCGGCTGAGCCTTCCGCATCTTTGTTAGCGCCAGCGCGATGGGCGCGCTGCCGTCTTCCATCGTGACGTCGGACGGCGACGAAATCGAGGCATCGCCCGCCGCAGCAGCGAAGCGACCCCGCGCCGCCGCCTCGCCCGCCGCCCCCAGCAGCGGCAACGCTAACCGTGGCGCCCCAGCCGCGCCGCCACCGCCCTCCGGTGCCACCACTACCCCGGTAACCGAGCCGTCGTCGCTGCCACCAGTCCCGCATTCGCCGCCAGCGCCCGCCTGCAGCTGCGCCACGTGAACGGGTGCCAGCGCCAGTGCTAGGCCGCGCCCGCCCACGCCGCCGCCGCCGAGCGCCGCGCGCTTCACAGCGCCGCCGGCCTCGCCGCCCGCCGGCGGCTCAGCCCGCTTCCTCGCCCGGAAGAAGGGGTTGACGGCCGCCGCCTCGGCCGCCGCCGCGGCCTTTGGAGAGCCTGACAGGTCGATGCTGTCTGGCGCGGCGCCGCCGCCAGCAGCAGCAGCTGGCGCGGCCGCGGCAGCGGCCGCCAGTGCCCGGCGCCGCTCCTCCCGCTCCCGCTCGCGGTCCTGCTGCTTCCCACGCTCCGCCTCCTCCTCTGCAACCCGCGCCGCCTCCGCCGCCTGGCGCGCCGCCTCAGCCTCCGCCTCCAGCGCGGCCGTCGCGGCCGCCTGCCGCTCCTTCTGCCGCCGCCGGCGCTCCGCAACGGAGAGGAACATTTCGTTGACAGGACCAGCCACAGCTGGGGCCTGTGGCTGTGGCTGCTGCGCAGACGGCGCGCCGCCGGCCGCGGCGACTGCTACTGCGGGCACGTTCTCCTTCGCCTCGTCAGCGTGCTGCCCGATAATCACGACTTGCGGGCCGCCGGGCGCCGTAGCGGACTTGAGGCACGCAGCAGCAGTAGCTTGCTGCGAGGCGGCCCCGGCCGTGCCGTCCTCCTGCTTGCCGCGGAGCGGCGCCGCGGCTGGCGCGCCGCCTGCGTCGGCCTTCGTCTGCTCCGCCGTGAGCACAACTGCTGCAGCCTCATCGGCCGCAGCCGCCGCGGCGCTGCCCCGCCGCGGCCGGCCGCCCCGCCCCGCCCCCGCCCGGCCCCCGCGCTGCGGACTGCTCGGTGCGGACTGCGAGCCGCCTCGTCCCCGGCCACGGCCTCGCCCCCGCGCCGCCCGGGCGCCGCCACGAGCCGCGCCTGCCGGCTTAAAGTCCGAGCCGTCCGACGCCTCGGCATCGCTGTCGCTTGCGCTCTCGATGGGGTCATCGCCGTCTGACAGGGCGCCGGAAGCGTGCCCCGCGCGGCCACCACCGCCGCCTCTGCCCCGCCCGCCGCGGCCCCGCTTCGCCGAGCCCGCAGCCGCGCCCGCCCTGCCGCCGCCTGGCCCCGAGCCTGCGGCTGAGCCGCGGCGTCGACCAGCCCGCCCCGGGGAGCCTAGCTTCGGTTCCTGGGCCTCGGCTGCAGCAGCAGTAGCCAGCGGCGTGGCTGCAGCGGCCTCGGCGGTGTCTGGACCTGCAGCCGCCGCGTCCGCCGCCGGCGCGCCGGGCGCCGCCGGCGCGGGTGCTGGAGCGGCTGCGGGTGGAGGCGGAGGAGGCTGGGGCGGCTTGGCGCCGGGCAGCAGCGCCTGTTTGCGAGGCCGCTGCAGCGCGGCCGGCTGCGGCCGCTGCGCAACAGCTGGGAGAGCCGCCGTGGCTACCGCGCTAGCCGCTGCTGCTGCAGCACCAGCAGCGGCGGCTGCAGCCGCGTCGAGCGCAGCGGCAGTAGCCGCCGCATCACAACTGTTGGTAAGGTCGATCGTGGCTGCAGCGCCTGGGGCCTCGTCGATAACAATGGCCGCCTCTTCTTGCCCGGCAGACTGCCCTGGCGCTCTTCCGTCCGTGTCCCTTGCGCCCGCCGCCGTGACGTCTGCTGCCACCGCCGCGGCGACTTGGCCGGAGCCCACGCCGGTCCCCGACTCGACTACAACGCCCTCATGCACCGGGTCCGGCACGACCTCCACAACCTCCGGCTGCTGTGGCGGCTGTTGCTCCGGCTGCTGCGGCGGTTCCTGCTGCGGCGGCGACGGCGTCGGGCAGTCCTTCGCGGCTGCGCGGCGCACCTGCGGCGCGAAGAAGTTGAGCTTGGCCTGCACCGACCGCTTGGCGGCGGCGGGCGGTGCGGCAGCGGCAGCGGCAGGCGCTTTGGCGGCGGCGGGCGCAGCCTGGGCTGAGGCGTCGGCAGCAGCAGGCGCTGCGGCTTCAGGCGCCGCGGCCTCGCCGGCGCCGACTTTGTCACCGCCCGGGCCAGCGCCCTTGCCTGCGGCCGCAGAGCCGGCGGCGGCCTTTGCCTCCTTCGTGCGGCTCCGGGGGTTGGCTTGACCTGGTGCACCGGACTGCTCCCCGACGCCCGGTGGTCGGGCGGCAGCGGCGCACGACTGCTCCTCGCCGCCTTGCCCTGGCGTCAGCGCGACGGTCGGGCATGGCTGGGCACCTGCTGCAGTGCGGGTCTCCGCAGCGTCATCTGGCAGCGCGCTAGCGTCCGGCTGGGCTTGCGGTGCGGGCTTGGCGCCGAGGCGCAAGCGGGACTGCCTTGCAGCCGTTGCAGCCCGCGCAACCGGCGCGTCTGCTGCTTTGGCGTCCACCCTACATGAAGTGGACGGCAAGCGCACGTCTTAGTTAATGAGCAAGGCTTCAAGACATACCAACCGCGAGAGAAAAGCCGCGGCGCAACTCGTCAGGAGCGCGACGCACCTGTCTGCAGGCGCCACAGCAGCGTCCCGAGGCGGGCCCGCCTCCTTCTGTGGCGTGTCCTCAATGTCCGAGTCGAGCGCTAGGCCGCGCATTTGCTTGGCTTCGCAAGCGCCGAGCTTCCAACAAGCTGTCGCTGTCGGGAACCGCAACTCTCTCGCACCCGACTGAAGTGCGCCTACATGCCGAGCATATCGTTCAATCGTTCAAGGATAGTCTGAGTTATCCGGGCCCCCGCGAGGGTTCCCAAACACTCCCGCCAATTTAAAAACACTGCCTAGGGCTCGAGACAGCCCGTTCGAGCACACGCATCAAGCCTACCTAGCAACAAAGTTAAAAATGCATAGCGTAGTCGCTGCAGTAGCGTGGACAGGAGCGACCGACCGAAAAAAGCCCATGCACAACTTTGGTCGCGAGGGATCTTTGCCCCCTAACAATTTGAGCTGACATCTACCAATATTAATTCGAGAGACGCAAAGCAATTATCAAATTTCAACAAGCTTGCCTGGTTTGCTTGCGCACTCGGTTCTGCACGCCCTGAACGGGCTCTGGTTGTTTTCAAGCATCTCATAGGAATGAAACTCTTGTAAGAAGCCAGGCCACGCATTATCACCTCGCAGCGCAAGCTTTGGAGCAGCGATGCTTCGCTGCGGGCGACACGGTGCGCAGAGCCTAGATTCTGCGCTTGATACATGCAATTAACTTGTTGCTCAACACCAGGAGATGTGGATCTTACCTTGTAGGGCTGCGGGAGCGCCGGACGCCGAATGCAGAGGACCCTGGGCCGAGCTCACGCCCGACCCAATTCACGTAAGCCCAAAGCATCAAAATCCATGGTGCTGTGTCAGTGAAGTGCGGGCCCAGATGTCTTACCCGCGGGGCGCCCCTTGCATCCTTTTGCAGGCCGGCGCCTCGGATATGGCAGCACGCCTCTGCGCGCTCGCAGAGGAGGCAGCTAGCCAAGGTAGGCAAGGGAGAGGCGCTGGCGGGAAGTCGGCTTGGGCACAGCTCTCTGCTGCTTCGCTGTGTTCCTGAGCACGCGGTGTCCCTGCCCGCAGGACCTGGCGCTGCTTAGCCGGACGCGCTGCCGCAGCCAGCCGACACACGCAACAGCCGCGACCGCGGCCGCAGCCGTGGTCGTGGCCCCGCCGGAGCTGCCACTGCAACAGCAGCAGCCGCAGCCGCCGCAGCTCCGAGACGCCGCGCCGTCGGCCTCAGCACCCCACGCCCACGCCCGCACCCATGCCGGCGGGCGCGGCAGCGCCGGCGCCGGCGCCAGCGGCCGCTCCGCCCCTGGCCGGGGCCGGGGCCGGGGCCGGGGCCGCGGCCGCCAGGCCGCCGTGCCGCCGCCCGCGCGCCAGCCGGGGCTGCAGTATGAGAAGGAGGTCGTGCCGCTAGCGCGCGAGGCGGAGCGGGACCTGCTGCCCGACGGCCAGCCCAACACGCCGTACCGGCGGCTGGCGTACCAGCTGCGGCAGGCCGCCACCGTGCAGGAGCTGCAGGCGCTGCTGGCGGCGCACCGGCACGACACCAACGTGTGGGGGCCGCACCACACCGCGCTCACGGTGCACCGGCTGTCGGCGCTGCTGTACCCGCGCGCCGTGGCGGCGGGCGCGGTGGATCCCGACAACCCCGAGCTCACGGACGTGCGCGCCACCGCCACGGCCATGACCGGCAGCAGCAGTAGCAGCAGCTATAGCAGCAGTAGCAACCGGAGATACAGCAGTAGCGTTGACCAGCAGGGGAAAGGCGGCGGCGGCGCGCCGGCGCGCATCGACCCGGCGCTCAAGGGCGCCGCCAACTCGGTGCTGAGCTCGCTCTCCACGCGCCTCACCAAGGACGCCATCCGCCAGGTGCAGGGCTTCCACCTGGCGCGGCTGCTGGTGTCCATGACCTGGCTCCACCTAGCCTGGGGCCCGGTGGCGGAGCCGGTGGTGGCGGCGGCGGTGCGCGAGCTGCTGCGGCCCGGCGGCTCCAAGCTGGCGCGCGTGGCGGCGGCGGACCCGGCGCTGTTCGGGCGCCTGGTGCGCGCGCTGGCGGTGCTGATGCCGCGGCACGCGCCGCTGTGGGTGGACCTGCAGCGCCTGACGCTGGCGGCGCTGCTCACGGCGCGCGGCGAGCCGGGCTCGGGCTCGGGCGCGGGCGCGGGTTGGGACGGAGCGGGCGGCAGCGATGTGCGCGTGTGGGGCCTGGCGACGGCTGACGGCAACGGGCACAGCGGGAACGAGGCGGACTCGCTGCCGGACGCCTCCGCCGCCGACCTGGTGAACCTGGCGTTCGGCTTCGCCGCCGCCGGCCACGTGGCGCCGCCGGTGTTCGACGCGCTGCGGGAGGCGCTGCTGGCGCGGCCGCTGGGCGGCGCCGCCGGCGGCCCCGAGCCGCTGGCGGCGCTGCTGTGGGCCTGGGCGCGCGCGCAGCAGCCGCCGGGGATGCTGTCGCGCCGCGCGCTGGAGGCGTTCGCGCCGCACCTGGAGACCGCGCCGGCGCGGCCGCTGGGGCGGCTGCTGTGGGCGATGGGCGTGCTGGGGCTGCGGAACCAGGCGTTCATGGCGGCGGCGGCGGCGGCGGTCACGCGGCGGCGGCTGGTGTTCGGGTCGCCGCAGGAGCTGGTCAACGTGACGTGGGCGTTCAGCCAGCTCGGGTTCCGCGTGGTGCCCGGCGGGTGGGGCGGCGGCGCGGTTGGTGGGGAGGCGGCGGCAGCGGGGCCAGCGAGCGCGGGCGGCGGGCGGCGGCGCGGCCCGCAGCGGGGGCCGCGAGCGGGGCAGGAGGGCGAGGATGGTGAGGACGAGGACGAGGTGGAGGAGTTGGCGGAGGAGGAGGAGGAGGAGGGTTTGGAGCAAGAGGAGGAGGACAGCAAGTCGGGTGCGGGGCGGCACGACGGCAGGCGCGGCGCGGGCGCGCCCACCAGCCTGGCGGCTGCGCGCGCCGCGCTCGAGTCCGCCGGCTCCGACGATGAAGGCGTCGCCGCGCCCGCCCCCGCCCCGGCCGCCGCAACTGCCGTCGCGGCGGCAGCGGCGGCCGCGGAGCGGCTGCGGCCGCTGCCCCTGGCGGCGGTGCAGGAGTCGGACGCGGCGCGCGCGGCGGCGCGCGCCGCCGCGCCGCCGCTGGAGCCGGGCACGCCCGTGGCGCTGTACCGCTGGCTGTCGCAGTGCTTCCTGCACGGCTACACCGGCAGCAGCACAAAGTGGAGCATGTCGGACTCGCAGCTGGCGGCGCTCGCCGCCGCCTTCGCCGCCGCCGGCTACGCCAACCGGCCGCTGTTCTACACCATGGGCCGCATGGCCATGCGCCGGCTGCCCACGCTGACCGCGGGCGACCTCACGCAGCTGCTCAACGCGTTCGCGCGGGTGCGGCTGCGGCACGACGCACTGCTGGAGCGCGTGTGCGAGCTGGCGGAGGCGCGCGGCCGCGACTTCACGCCGCAGCAGCAGGCGCAGGTGCTGTGGGTGGTGCAGGCGCTGCTGCCGCGCGCGCGGTACGCGGCCGTGGCGTCGGCGTTCCGGCAGCAGCGGGTCGTGGGCGTGCAGCGGCAGCCGCAGGGGCAGGGGCAAGGGCAGGGCGGGGACGGCAGCGGCGCGGCGTGGGGCGGCGCGGTGGCGGTGGAGGCGGGCGCCCGATTCGCGGCGGGCCCGGCGCCGCCGGGCTGGGAGGACTCGCGGCAGGTCGACCCGCACCAGCAGCAGCGGCGGCAGCAGGCGGCGGCGCGCCGCGGCAGCAACGCGGTACCGGTGCCGCTGCTGCCGCTGGACGTGCCGGCGCACCTGCTGTCGGATGGCGACTGGGAGTCCGAGCTGGACGACGACGACGAAGAGTTCGACGAGTTCGACGACGCGGACGACGATGGCGACGCCAACCGCTCGTACGGCAGTGATTACGACAGCGGCGGCGGCGGCGGTGGCATGGATCCGGATGAGCACGAGGCGGGTGCGGGCGGCGCGCGGGTGCGCGTGTCAGCTGTGGACGGCACGATGTGGGGCGGGCGCCGGCGGCACTCGATGCGGTCGGTGGACGAGCTCGAGGAGTGGGGCGCGGCCGCGCACTAGCTACTTCCGCTTGGCTGGGGGGGCTGGGGTGGGCTGGGTGGGCTGGGGTGGGCTGGGTGGGCTAGATAAGCTGGGACTGTGAGGCGTTGGGACGCGGGGCCTGCATTGCTGAGTTCGCGTGCTGGTGGCGTCTGCTGTGTGTTGGGGAGGGAGCAGGCGTTGGGGTTTGGGTGTGAGCTGGCGTCAACGCGCCATGCGGGGATCAACACTTGGCCCGGGCGATGCGGTGTTGCTGGCCTGCTGACGACATGGCCAGGTATTGCCAATGGGTGAGAGTGAGAGACGGTGCCACGGTGGAGTGAGCGGTTGGTGGCTGAGCTGACTTGGACACGTGGTCGAGCGGTGCCGAGTGGTGCGCGTTACGAGGTCAGGTCAGGTACTTAATGCAGCCAGTGACAGTGCTCATCTGCGCTTTCGTGCGTATTGACTGTATTGGACTCTGTGCCGGCCTGATGAGTGATACGGTAGTCTAGGCAGGGTCTAGGTCTCCATGACGTGTAACACGCGTGACTGCGTGAGGCGAGGCTCGCACGAGGGCTTCCTCGGCGGTCTGGCGGTCAGCTGCCCGCAGCAGCCAAACAGCCCGACGAGGCGGCTCCAGCCTGCCTTCTTGCCAACGTCACACCCAGTCACCCACGACCTAGCGTATAACCTTTCGCCTTTGTGCCTAATTGCTGTGGCGCAAGCTGTGGCCAACGTGGTGTTAAGGGAACAGCGGACATGCAGCAGTGCTTGTCCTACCGCCGTTGCATAGGCGCATAGCGCCTGAGCTACAGTTGCCGTTACTGCTGGCGGTGTACTTGCGACGGAGCAGCTATAAAGACGCACTGGAAGAATCGTCCAAGGGTGTGCGCGTCTTCCCGCGTGCTGTCGTGTGCCCAGTGCACTTCGCGTTCAATCCACATGCCAGGCCTGGCTCCGTTACACTCGTCGCCATCATGCACCTGCCTTACAGTGGCTTGCAACACACGGCATTTCAGTGCACCTGCATACTCCGCTTGCAACATTCTTCTGTCACCACTACAATGAATGTACCGTATCTATCATGTCGTCAAGACTAATGTCGCCGTGTCCAGTTGCGCATCCACCTGCTCTGCTCACAGCAGCACGAGGCCAGAGCCCACAGACACGCAACACACACAATAACCACCCCTCGCTCAAGGGCGCACCACGCGCCCGCTGCCCACAAGTCACCAGCGCACAGCGGCCCAAAACGCATCACGGCCGCCACGCACACCCTGCCGCTCCACAACTCTCCAATAACATTGCTAAAATACAATGCACGCACACGGGCATTATTATCTACTCCGCCAACGTCACGAACTTGTCGCACACGCGGAACTTCTTGCTGCCTCGCAGCTCATCAAGCACCGCCTCCAGCCCCGCCAGCCCCGCCTCGCCGCCCTTCTTGCCCTTGCCCTCCTTCTTCTTCTTCGCGCCGCCCGCTGGGCTGCTCGCGCTCAAGCCGTGCGACTCGTGCAGCTGCTTGTGGAGCTTCTTTAGCTTCAGCCGCCGCTCCGGCGCATCTGCGAGCAGCTGCCTGACCAGCTTCCGCCACTTGGGCTGCTTGCCGTCAGCGGCGGCCGCCGCGGCCGGCGAGCTCCCCGCCTCGGCCGCGGCGCCGTCGGGCGCCGCGGCCGCCTGCTCGTTTTCCTGCTTCTTGCGCTCCTTCTTGGATTTCTTGCCGTCCTTGCCGCTGGTCTCTGCCGCCGGCACCTCGGCCGCCGCCGCCGCCGCCTCCTCCGCCTTTCGTTTCCGCTTGCCGTCCTTGCCGCCGCCCGCTGCCGCGCCGCCCTCCTCCGCTGCCTTTCGCCCAGAACCGCCTGCTTCCGTCGCAGCAGCCGCCTTGGCGTCTGCCTCCGCCTGCTCCTTCTTCGAGAGCTTCACCACAATGCGGCCCTCGTCCTCGCTCTCAGAGTCATCCGACCCGGTCCCAGACGCGCTGCCCTTGCCGGCCTCCTCCTCGTCCTCTTCCTCTTCGCCTTCGCCGATCTTCGTCTTGGTGCCGCACCAGCGAGCGCCCGCGACCTTCTTTGGCATATCGCTGCGACCCAGGCCCTGCCGCCCGTGAGCTGCGCCGTGCTGGGCCTGCGGAGCGGAGGAGGCGCAATCGGGGCGCGGAGCAGGCACAGCACGCGAGGGTCGGCGCCAGGTCCGGATGAAGATACCGGTGTCGGGCCCTTTCGTGTGAGTATGCTTTGTGGTGTGAAAGTGTCGCCGAGTCTTAGTATTGCGCAAGCACATACAGCCGGCGCAAAGTGGTTGTCTGGGCGGGTGATTTCGCGTGCACTAGAATCCCACCCAGCGCGCATGGCATAGGCGCGAAAGGTCCCTTGGCCCGCTTCATGTGAGTATGCTTTGTGGTGTGAAAGTGTCGCCGAGTCTTAGTATTGCGCAAGCACATACGGCCGGCGCAAAGTGGTTGTCTGGGCGGGTGATTTCGCGTGCACTAGAATCCCACCCAGCGCGCATGGCATAGGCGCGAAAGGTCCCTTGGCCCGCTTCATGTGAGTATGCTTTGTGGTGTGAAAGTGTCGCCGAGTCTTAGTATTGCGCAAGCACATACAGCTGGCGCAAAGTGGTTGTCTGGGCGGGTGATTTCGCGTGCACTAGAATCCCACCCAGCGCGCATGGCATAGGCGCGAAAGGTCCCTTGGCCCGCTTCATGTGAGTATGCTTTGTGGTGTGAAAGTGTCGCCGAGTCTTAGTATTGCGCAAGCACATACGGCCGGCGCAAAGTGGTTGTCTGGGCGGGTGATTTCGCGTGCACTAGAATCCCACCCAGCGCGCATGGCATAGGCGCGAAAGGTCCCTTGGCCCGCTTCATGTGAGTATGCTTTGTGGTGTGAAAGTGTCGCCGAGTCTTAGTATTGCGCAAGCACATACAGCCGGCGCAAAGTGGTTGTCTGGGCAGGTGATTTCGCGTGCACTAGAATCCCACCCAGCGCGCATGGTGTAGGCGCGAAAGGTCCCTTGGCCCGCTTCGTGTGAGTATGCATTTGCACCCTCGGCGCCTGTGCTGCGTGCCGTCCCACCCACAACCTCGCGCATGCTGCTGCTCCCGACCACCAACACCCGCTCTTTGCCCCAACTCTCCAACCGGCCATGCCTGCTGCGCCGCCCGCCCAGTCCACGCACAGTCACAGCGCTCGCAACCCTCCGCGACCCCTCCTGCCCGACACGCACACGCACACACACCCCTCCCCCCCAGCGCACCCCCATCCCCGCTCCTCCGCCGCCCCCTCGCACCTGCTCGTACAGGTTCTCCTGGTCCTGCTCCCGGAAGCCTGTGATCTGGATCTTGGCACGGCTGCCCTCCACCTTGCCCTTCAGCTCCTGCCGGATGCTGCCCATGCGGCCCGCCCGCACAAACATGCCCGCCCACCACGGCTTCTTCCCTGGCTCCCACTGCTCCTCCGGCTGCGGCTGCGGCTCCGGCGCCTTCTGCTTCTTCGCGGGTTTGGAGGCGCTGCGGGCGTTGGGGCAGGCAAGCGGGCAGGGCCAGGGGCGTTAGGCACAGGCCAAGCGAGCAACTGCTGATGCCGATCAGCGATGCTCCTGCTGCTCCTGCCGGTATGTAGCCAACGTGGGCCGGCCACAGAGGGCCTGAATGCCCCAGCGCGCTGCGGGCTGCGCACAGGACATGGCACTCTGGCGTCGCTGTGCGACTGTGCGGAGCATCCTCTGGACACGAGCCTCCGCCTCCCGCGCATAAGCTTCCCGCCGCCTGCCCACACCGCTGCCCACACCGCTGGCAAAATGGCACCGGCACATTGGTCCCCCACCCCGAAACGCAGAGCACAACCGCCACCTGCTCACCTTGGCCCCGCCGCCGCGCCCGAGCCCGCGCCGCTGCCGCCCGCCTTCTGCTCCCCCGCCTCCTCCTCGTCCTCCTCGTCGCTGCTGCTGCTGTCGTCCGGCCGCGGCGCGGCGCGCACCTCCGCGATCACGGGCATGATGAAGCCCATGCCGCCGGCGCCCGTGGGGTCCAGCCCCGCCTCCGCCTCGGCGGCCGCCTCCTCCGCCGCCACTTCCTCCTTGGCCGCCTTCATGCCGCCCAGGATGGCGTCAAGGTCCCCCGCGCTGTAGTTCTTAACCAGCTTGGCGCGCTCGCGCTTGTGGTAGCGGCCTACGTGCGAGGCCAGCTTGGCGCGCTTGGCGCGGGCCGCCTCGTCCTCGCTCTCGCTCTCGCTGTCACTGTCGCTGTCGGAGGAGGAGCCGGAGGAGGCGGATGGGGAGGCGCTGCGCTTGCGCTTGTTCTTGCTCGACTTTTTGGCCGGCTGGGTGTGGCGAGAGCAGGAGAGGAGAGAGTGGCAGAAACCGTTGGCGTGTGTGTGGGGAGGGGGCAAGGGCGCTCGCTGGGTGGGCATGCGGGGAGCTGACTGCACGTGGCGCGTGGGGCACGCAGGGGCACGCTAAGCAAACCCAAACCAGGCAGGTTTAAACGCTGCCCCCCCCTTCCACCTCACCCAGCTCTACCGCTATCTCCCACCTTTTTGGCGTCCGCCTTCTTGGCCCCCTTCTTAGGCGCCTTCTTGGCCTTGGCTGCCGCCTCGTCGTCAGAGCTGCTGCTGTCGTCCGCGGCCGCGGCGGGGCGCGCAGAGACCTCCTTCAGGTTGGCCAGGATGCGGTCAAAGCTGACCATTCCTGTCGTCCAATCGCGAGTGTTCTGCGCGTTCTCCGCCTGTCGGGGGGCACCGCCATGGACTTTCTCAGCCCGGGCGCGACCGGGGCAACAACATCGGCACGGCCATCGGCATCGAGACAACCCTGGTACTCGAGCCCGTCGACCTACCGCGCCCACGCCCATGGCGTCGTGCTTCTTCTTGACCTTGACGTGCTCCTTAATGCCCTGCCCTTTAGCGCCCTGCGCAACGCGTGGGAAGGGAAGGCCGCCGTGAAGCTCGGCCGCCGCAGACTCCAAGGCCGTCTCGCTGCAGTAAGCCTCTCGCAGGACTCACCAGCCCTTCTCCTTCCTTCCATCCCATCGACGCCAGCAGCTTATAGCCGGCGGAGCTCTTGGCCACGCCCTGAAACAACGGCGGAGGCACCGCGACTACGTCTGGGGCCGCCATTTGCGTCATAAGCGGCTAATGCGGCCTTCAAGCCAACAGAAACATGTCGGGGCCAAGTCTGCAACGTGTGGTAAACCGAGTCGCCCTGCCCCGATGCAGCGGCATCGCCGATGCATTCAATTTCTTCAGTCCGCGCGCTCACTCTGCATCATTTCTAGCTGCATGCTCATTTGTGAAAACCATGATGCGTCAAAATAGAGCGTAGAAGACAGCGCTTGAAGGACCCGCCTCCCACAGCTGTTGAACTGTTTTAGAGGCGCGCAGCAGGGCCACCCCAAGAGGGTCCTCGACTCACAAGAATTATAACTAGTGCAAAATGGAGGCAAGTCAGCTCAGATTGTGTGCTTAGTCTGCTCCGCGAGCCCTTGACGAGGCTGACGCTGCTCTACTTGCGACAGGACGATCTATATGGTGGAGATCTTTATGGCGACGCGGGAGGGGAGTATGAAGGGGGCTACGGTGACGATGTGCAGCCGGAGGTGAGCTCGCAGTGCGCTGCTTGCGTCGTGCCGCCAGCGCCTGGGTGGCTGATGTTACGCCTGTCAGTGTACTGAGGAATCTTGTCGTGTCTCGCTGCAGGGGCTGCCGGGTGCCGCGGAGCTGTTGGGCGGTCAAAAGGCGGGCTCCGGCTTACCCTCGAGGTGGGGCACGCACCGGGCCTGTCAAAGACAGCTCCATATTCGCCAGCGTGCTATGGAGCTAACCCACGCACGACGTCTCCATGCGCAGGGACCTGTTTGATGACATGCCACCTGCACGGCACGACGACGGCAAGGTGCGCCGCTGCACAGATGGTTCTGGCGGGGCTCGGGGCTCTGCCGGTCTTGTGCGGTCACGTAGTCCCTCCATTCGCTTACTCACCCATACCTTCGCTTGACCACAGGACACAAAGCTAGTATCTATGGGCAGCGGCCAGCAGCAGCAGCAGCAGCAGCTGACGCAGCAGACGCAGCAATCAGCGGACCGGTGGCGGAACGCGTATCGGGACGTGGCGGGCGTGCTTGGCCTGGCGGTCGGGGGTCGGGACCCGGACACACACACCGTGCTGGAGAGCGTGCGGAGGCTGAAGGCGTCAGACACGAGCGCGCAGGTGCGGGCGAGGGTGCGAGGCGGCGGCGGCGGCAGCGGCCGTGGCCGTGGCGGTGTGGTTGCGGTGGCGGTTGCGGTGGCGGCGGCGGTGGGGCAGGGCCCCGCCTGCAGGGTTCGCTTGTTGAGCAGGGTTGCTGCTGGGGCTGGCGCTGGTGGTGCTGGCTTATGTTCCGTCGCTGGTCGGTGAGGGCCGCGCGCCTGCACTGCGCAAACATAAGTTGCATTCGGCTCATGCACGGCATGCGGCACGTTGGCAATCGCCACTGCGTCTGTGGGCGCACACGTGCCGCCCGCAAGGCAAGCACCAGCACCAGCCACGTGTGTGTGCTGACGTGCCAAGGTGGGGTGTCGCGCGCGGCTGAGGGCCGCGCGTGCCTTGCACGGGGGCCATAGCCGTAGCCTAAACAGTTGGTGAGCGCTCGGGCTTGTGTGACAACGCTGACAAACTTGGCGGCGGGCATACAACCTCAAAAACACAATGCAACGACAAAACGATGGCATGCCTAGGGACCGCTTCATGACGTTTAGGAACGTACCGTATAGGGCACATCAACGCGCACCACCACCACATGCGAAAGGCAAACCTTGCGGTGTATGTGATTGATGCAATATGATTGCGCTCGCTTGTTTGCACTTCCGTGTGTGCTTGCTGGCGAGGATGATTGATGGACGTTGTGATTTCCCGGTCGTTTTGGGGCATCATTCTTGTGGCCCTGGCATTGTTTGGCGAGTGAATGGCTGGTTTGAGTGAGCCGCGGTGGCCGAGTGGCTGCGGCAGCGACTGCACAGCCGCTGTATGTCTGTCAGTGCCCCTGCCGCTGCTGCCGTGTTGCACACAGGTGCGTGCTGCGCCGCCCTGCGCGGCTGGGCGCGTGGCAGAATGCCGGTGCAACGGCCATGCCCTGGTTTACTGCGAGCTGCCGCCAAAAGCACGGCTTGCTGCCTAGCTGTCTGCCCAGGGACGGGCGACCAGGGACATGACTGAGCAGGGCCGCTCCCGCCCACGGTGCCGCAGGAGGAGCTGAGGAACCTGCGGCGGCGCGACGCGGCGCTGCAGATGCAGCTGGCCGACCGCAATCTGGAGGTGGGTGGTTGGGTGCGCACCGCACCCGAGTGAGAGCTGAGAGTTGAGAGGTCCCGCCGCGCAGCGCGAGGGAAGAGGCGCGCGGTTGGGCTGAGGGACGGGGGGCAGGGTCACGGGGCAGCGGGCTGAGGAGCGATTGCACGTACGGTATTACGGTATTGGAGCGTAACGGCAGCTGGCAGGTTGCAGGTTGCAGCTCAGCGCGTACGTCGGCATTCGCATTTCCCTGGCAATCTGGCATGCATCTTTCTCTCGGACTCTCTCTCGTTCGCTCTCGTTCTCTATCTACCTATCCCTCTCTTAAACACACGGCGCGCTCACCGCCACCGCCACCGACCCCCGAACGCCCCGAACCAACCCCAACCTCCCAGGCGCTGGAGCTGCGGCGCGAGCTGGCGGCCGCCGCCTCCGCCGCCGAGCCCAGCGTGGTGCAGCTGAAGCAGCTGATGCTGGACCCCGCGGTGGCGCGCGAGTTCGCCCGGCTGCGGGCGGAGCTGGAGGCGGCGCAGGTGGGCGCGGGTGCGGCGGCGTGGGTTGTGGGTATGTGGCGGCGTGGATTGTGGGTATGTGACGGCGTGGGTGTGGCGGCGTGGGTGGCGGCGTGTAGGTGTGGGTGTGGTTGTCATACTGGGCGTCTGGGGTGTCGGGGGTGGAAATATGACTATACTGCCGTGGGGTTGTCCTGGCGGGGGGCGCACGTGCGAAGGAGGCGGCGGGGTGCGTGCGTACGGGTGCCGGTTGAGCGCCGGGGTGGGCGGCCGGTTGCCTGCGGCTGGCGGCCGGGGATGCATGGGCAGGGGGAAGCCGCGGGAGGCGTGGCGGTGGGTGGGCTGCAGTGGGTTGGAGGTGGATGCGCGGTCAAGTGCGCGGCATGCAGCAGCGGCTGCTGCTCACAAACGTCACGCCGCGTCGTGGCGCGCACCTCTCTCCCTCCCGTTTTTCCTCCCACGTTCGCTTGGCGCCTCACGAACCCTTTTCTTCCTCCCCCGCTCCCCCCGGTCCGTGTCAGGCGGAGCTGGCCACGGCGCGCGAGGAGCTGACGGCGGTGACGTTCACGCAGGAGAGCAAGGTCGGGCGGCAGCTGATGGCCAAGTGCCGCAGCCTGCAGGTGCGAGGCGCGGGGGGAGGTGCGGGGCGGGCGGGCGTCGGTGCAGCGGGGCGGGCGCGCAGCATCCGATGCCGCCACACGGCCCCCGGGTGTGTGGCCTGACTCGGGTGTGTGTGGGGGGGGGAGGGGGGGGTAGTTCATTCCAGAACCCAAAGCAACCGACCGAGTGAACCCAAACCAACCAGTCCCGCCCCGTGTGTGTGGGGGGGGGGGGGGCTCACTACCCGTATGAAACCAATTGGTAAAATTAGAGCCAGTGTAGCGGGCTTGGCGCCGAGCTCCTGACCTGCAGTCCCGAAATCTCAGCCCCTAAGCCCGTCGGTGATCGGTATGCGCACGCCTCTACGCCTTACCGTCCTACTGCTACACTACACATTTCTGGCAACCTCACCTTGCCATCTTTGAAACCCCCACCCTGCCCCGAACCTCGGACCCGGTTGCAGGAGGAGAACGAGGAGATGGGCCGCGAGCTGGCGGAGGGCAAGGCGCAGGCGGCGGAGGCGGCGGCGGCGGTGGCGCGGGCGCACGCCGACGACCTGCGGTCCGCCTACCGCGAGCTGGAGGACCACTGCCAGGTGGGCGCGGGCCGGCGGTGGTTGGGGGGGGGGGCGGGGAGGAGGGGGTCCGTGCAAGTTAGTGCGCAAGCTGAGAGGGGGTATAAGATGCTGGGGGTACGCTTGCACGCGCCTGCGCCTGGAGCGGGCGCAGCTGCTCAGCTCCCATCCGGCTGCTCCGTCAGGCCGCGGTCGCCCTCGCGGCGCCCTGACGCGCGACTGCACCACCATGTTACGTATCTAATCCTGTTCACGACGGCGAACCATAATCGATCGCGGACGTATAAGCACGGGTCGACAGAATATATGATGATGATTTGAACTCCCCCAACGCTGTCAGGTGATGGAGGACGAGGCGGAGGAGCTGCAGCGGGAGGTCTTTGCGCTGCGGGCGCGCGTCACCGAGCTGGAGCGGGACGCGGGGCTGCCGCCCAGCCTGCTGCCCGGGCCCGGGGGCATGGGCGGCATGGGCGGGGGCATGGGGCCAGGCGGCATGGGCGGGGGCATGGGCCCGGGCGGGTTTGGCGGGCGCGGGCGATTCGATATGGGCGGGGGCGGCTTCCGGGGGCGGGGGCGGGGGCCACCGGGCATGGGCGGGTTCAAACGGCCGTTTGGGGACCGTGACGGGATGGGCGGGCCGATGGGCGGGCGCGGGGGCTTCGTCAAGCGGATACGCTGAAAAGGACGCTGTCGTTGCTGGTGTGCTGAGTGTATGCGTGTGTGCATGATGGAAAGCGCAAAGGGAAGGAGAACCCGCAAGACCTCACTTGTATGGTTGCGTGTGTCAGTGTGGTGCCTTGCAGTGTTACTCTGCGTATGATGGTGATGATGAGTTGTAAACGGACCTCAGCCAAGTCTGACGATGCAATTGTCCAATGCCAGAAGCGTTTGGCGTTTCCTCGGACGTGTGAGGTGCCTGCGTGCTGAGGGGCTTACACCGCTTCTATCGCTTCTTTCAACGGCGAGGCTGACCTTGTAACGCTGCCGTGAACGGATAGCCCTCTTACACCGTCCTGAGTGGTCGCCTGTTCTGGGCGTAAACTCAACAAATTGTTCGCGTGTGGGGACGCCGCGTTTGCGAGAGCCACGGATGGCCCTAATACCGTGGGGGCATGACGCCCCCGCGGAGGGAACTGTAACGCTGCCGGCCAAGGCCTTGACAAGGTGGGCTGCCGGATGCAGCTTCACAAGGCTGTGCATGTGCCAGGGTGAGGCCACGAGGCGCAGGCTCTGGCGCTGGGGACCCGCTCGTGCCGCATCTCGCCCTGGGGGCCAAGGGACGCCCGGTATGCTCCCACGGTCCCACCGGCCCACCCAAACACTGGTGTTGATGTAAGAGGGTAGCCTTGCGCGTGACTGAATCGGCCTCTTTTGACGCAACTGTATACTGCAGTAATACCCACACTCAAACAGCACCACCGTCCCCTCTGCGTCCACCCCAGGCTCTGTCCTGTCCAGCCCAGGCTCTGTCCTGTCCGGCCCAGCAGGCTCTGTCCTGTCCACCCCAGGCTCTGTCCTGTCCAGCCCAGCAGGCTCTGTCCTGTCCACCTAAGCGGTGATGAGTCGGGCGCGCAGATTCAGTGACGAGAAGAATTGGCGAGGCGCCTGCATGAGCCCGCCCGACTTGGCGAACCGACCATTTAGACTATGGGAAGACAGGCCCTTTGATATACAATAATCCGCGCAAACCGGCTGCGTCCTGTCAGGCTGTCACTCTTGTGTATCAGTGAATGCGACATTACAAAAAGGGGGATGATGTCATGATGGTCCAAGCCACAGCTCGCCCGTGCACTCCGGGAACAACCACCCCGAGGCTCGAGCCATCCCGCGCCGCCGCCGCGCGTCCCGGCGTCCAGCCAGCAGGGCACAGCGCTACGGTGCGCCGCAGCTGTGCGGTCAACAGCTGCCTGTGACGACGCAGGGCAGGCCCCAGGACTCTAGGAGCGGGAATGACAGCTTCCGCTTCGGCCCCGCGGGGTCGTGCGCCGCGCATCAACAGATAGCACACCGCCACGCCCGCTGCCGCGACGTGAGCCGTGGGGCCCTGTTGGGCGGATTGCACTACTCCTATGCTCCTACGCACGGCCCGCCGTGCAAGTCGCAGCTTTCCCGGCAAACGTTCTCGGCTGGTGCACACGTGTAGCAACGAATGCCGTTCTTCTCAGCTAAAGCACTCGGCTGGTAAGCTCGTCTCAGCACTCAACCTGACACCCGACCTACAGCTCACCGTCAGCAGTCACAGCACGGGCAAACGGCAACGGCCCGAATGGCACCCGAGCCTCGATCCGACGGAATCCGTCGTATCTTTCGGTGAACTCCTAACTCTCCATCAACTCCTCCCATCAGCCCGCCAGCACAGCCCTGACTGACTGCCGGTTCCCGCCTCCTACCGGCGCGTGGCTGATCAGCCCCTGACAGCCCCGCCTGGCCCGATTGCATGCCCGCCTCGCCTGTGCCGCGTGCCCTGCTCGAGCTCATTGCGCCGCGCGCCAACGGACCTCGACCGGCGCGTTTGCGTCAACCTCGCCCACGTTTGCGTTTGCTCTGCGCCCGCTGAGCATGCACATTCCAGGCCCGCCATTCGTTCCCAAGCCACTCACACAGCTCCTCCAGATGCTCCTGGTCCACCTGCGTGGGCACGCATGAGTTTGCATTTACAAGGACAGCGCAAAAACAAACACCCGGCAGGTCAGATCCATAGCACGAGCCGCATAACAACGTCGCACCCCGCGCACTCCCGTGGCAAGTTGGCAGCCACGCTTGGCAGCGCTGACCCAACCTTTCCTGATGCCGGATGGCAACGGCAACGCCTGACGACCCCAAGTGTTTTTACTTTTCATTCCAAGCACCATGCCGCGGCGTAACCGCAAGGCCACAGCCCTCGCCGTGCAGTGCCCATCCCGACCGCACCTCCGTGAAGGCCGCGGGTTGGTCCGAGTCGATGTCCAGTACCGCCGCCAGCTCGTCTGGTGGGCAGGGCGTCCGCCCGTCCGAGGACCATAAAGGCCTCATGACGACGGGCACCACGATCTCCGACCGAGTGCTGCAGCGTGCGGCAGCGCACACACGTGTCGGTAATGCGCCGTGGCCTTGGCCCGCACGGCGGGGGCGCGAGCGCCAAGCCCGGTCGCCGGTGCCAGCTGCACCGCCGGCGGGCCACGCCCGCTTGCGCCCACCACACCACGCCCCACCCCCACCACCGCCACCCATCCCGCATAAGGCACCCAGCATCGAAACCCTTGAGCTCGCGCACCTTGAGGCACACGCGATGTAGCCCGGGAACTGCGACACGTCCGGTACCAGCTGCGTGGACCGCGTGCGTGCCGCCGCGCCGCACACGCCTCTGCACATCACGTCGAGGGCTGGAAGTCGGGGGCGCCGTGATCGCCAAGCTTCGCAACGTGTCACCGACTTTCCATAACACCCGACCACACACTCCGCGGGCAGCAATTGACATGCATCCGACGACCAACGTCCTGCTGCTGCGCCTCGACCGCACGCCCCTCCCCTCGATCTCTCCGGTGGAATCCAGAGCAGGTGTCTGATGCCCTTGGCAGCAGAGACGCGTGATAGCGGCAGCTTGCGGTCGCTGGTCGCTGGTTAAACCCGAGTACAGATCATGAGACTCGGTTACTTAGGAGAACCAATCTCCGCGCTCGGTTTTCACTTTCACCGTGCTCTTAATCACGCCTCCCCACACCCATGCTGCCTTACCCCCACCCTCGCCCCCCTTTGGTTTGGTTTGGTTTGGTTTGGGGCAGCTTGGGCTGGTGAACACATTCAGCGCCCTTATTGGGTTCTGGAATGAACTACCGCACCCCCACCCCCAGCCGCAAGCCCACTCATCCCACCTGGTGTAGGGGATGCGCAGGCAGCCCATGTGGCCCTGGTACGGCCCAATCACCAGCGTGCCCGTGTACTCCACTTGCTCGCCATCGCCATACTCACGATCCAATTCGGCGTCGTCCTTGGCCTGGTAGAAGCCCTGGTGAAGAGGGCAGCACAGGCACGCACGCGGCGGGCGGCATCGAGGTCAGGGTCGGAACAAGTCGGCCTCAGTTCAGGATCAGACGCAGGTTCAGAATCAGCCAACACTGATACTGGCTGACGGCCGGCGTAGCAAGCCTCCACGCGACAAGTGCCTCGCTGAAGGGCTAACTGCGAGTCTGAATGAGCGCCAAAGGACGCATGCCGGCCCCCACCCGGCCGCCAACCACCAACCCCCATGCATCCCTCGGCCTCCGGCCCCACGGCCCCACGGCCCCCAGCCCACGGGACCCCCCCACCGTCCAGTGATAGTACTCGAAGGCCTCGTGCAGCAGGCACGCCACGGTGGACATGACAGCCACCCAGTCGTCCTCGTCTGCAGTCCCAACAGCACAGTAGTCAGGAGCTGCGAGCTCCTGTCCCGTCCCGGGGAGAGTGCCATCCAGGAACTTTGCCCGCAGCAGCCGCTTCTTACCTTCCAGCACTGCTTCTATCGCATCGCGCACCAGCTGGTATCTCTCTGCCCGCTCCTCCGCCGTTGAGGTGACATGCAGTGGCGGGACGTCGAGTCCGCCCTCGGGCATGGCACAGCTCGCTATTAGCCGAACTAAAATTCTTTATTGGTGCAACCGTTTAATTTACGGTTGCGAATTGCTATAGGCGAAAACCAGCTCAGTTCCAGGTCGCGACGCCTAAACACCGTCGCGGTGACCTGCGGCTGTTACATCAATATGCGTGCAATGCGGTCTTAGTGAGTTGTCTGCGGGCGCTGGGTCCGCGCCATTTCCATGCACATTCCGAAACCCTCTCGAGACCCGCACACACTACCTTCCTCCACCCCACTCCGATTCCCCTGCCCGGCCACGCGTCAGCCCACAGCCGCCACGCCAATCGCTCTGTCATCAACTGTCTCACAACTTGTCTCCTCAGCACACTCCAACGCGCCGCACAATAGGCGGCATCTGGTCTTGAGAACGCTAGAAACCAGGCCAAGCCGTGCCCAACGGATCAAGTCAACGCTTGCCAACGGCAGTCGAGTCGGAGCCCGCGCGATCCCCCGCAATACAGCCCCTGTTTTGCTTAACTGCGGGCGCAGCACTGCCCCTGATTTCTAAGCGCGACCATGCCGGGGCAAAACAAGCACCCGCACGCAGCTGTGCACATGCCCCTCTGTCGGTCGTCAACATCCTCCGAGGCTTGTGGAGGTCCGGGTCCGGCCCGCTTACTCGTACACGAACTCGTGCGTGCTGTTGAGCAGCGCCTGCATAGGAGGGAACAAAGGCGGAAAGAAGAGCGTATTGAAATAGCACGGGGGCGCCTGGAAACGGCAGCGTAGCACAGCGGCATGTGTTGAATCGTGAACACGCCCTCACCGTTGCTGCAGTCACGCTGATTCCGCTGAACACATCCATTCACACAGCACCCCACCCCATCCCACCCTGCCCGTCCTTCTCCCCAGCCGCCGGAAGAGCTAGGCAGCCTCGCGCCCCGGCTAAAACTCAACACCCGCTTGACCTCGCCCGCCCCGCCTGCCGCCTCCCCGGCCCCTCCCCGCCCCCTTCCCGGCGGTCAACAAAGGCCCCGCCCATGGCGCAGGTGGGCGCACTGTCCCGCTCCCAACGCTTCCCACGGCCCACACCCTGGCGCCGTGACGGCCCAACCCAGCACAACCACCGCCCCCAGCCCCCGGCGTCCTTAGCCCAGGAACTCAGCACAAGCCGCACACGCACACGCACACGCACACGCACACGCACACGCACACGCACACGCACACGCACACGCACACGCACACGCACAGACACACACACGCACTGCAGCCCCCCCCTCTCCCTGCCGCAGCCCCCTCCCTCCCCCCGCCCCGCCCCGAAAAACTACCCCCCCCCCCGCGCCCCCACCTGCGCCAGGCGCAGGTAGGCGATGTCCTCGCCCATGGACAGCAGGTACACCAGCGCGCGCCGGGCGGGCGCGTTGCCCAGGGCGCCGGCGGGCGCGGCCGCCAGGTCGGAGCCGCAGGCGGCCAGCGCGGCGGCCCAGGCGGCTGCCAGCGCCTTGTCGTTGGCGATGTCGTGGAAGTGGAGCTGTGTGGATGAGGGTGTGGGTGGGCGGCAGGAGGTTGGGAGGAGTGGGAGGATGGGACGACAATGACTCGTGGCCGGCGCAAGCTTGCAGTGCAGCCGCGGCATGGCGAGTGCAAGGGAGAGGAGCAGTGCGGGCGGGCTGCACGCGCTGCCGCCAGCGCCCGTCCTGCCCCATAGCGCTGCCCGGCCCCATGCACCACGGCCCACCCATGCCCCGTGCATCACGGCACGCCTAATGCCACGCAGCGCTGCTGCCATTGACCCCACCTGGAAGTACGACACCACGGGCAGGTACCCGGGCACGGTGCTGCGGTCGTAGCCCTCCCCGTACACATCGTCGTACACGGCCCCCTCCACGTTGCCGTACGTCGCCAGGCTGCTTGTGATCAGGTCAACGATCTTTGCGCGGACCTGATCCAGGAACGCCTTGGCCGGGGGCTTCAGCTCCGAGCTGGACTCGCTCACTGCAGTGGCGCATGTGATACAAGCGGCGCCGAGAGCGTGATGAGGACTGTTACGGCGGTACAGCTCAGCATGCGAATGTAACCGGAGCCGGGCGCTTTAGGGGCGCGGGGCGCTGGAAACGGGGCGTGCGCGGGAGGGCTGCCAGGGTGATGGGAGCGGGAGGCGGGAATGTTGCACGCGCGCAACGGCGGTCTGAGTCTGCGGCGCACCGTGCAGCTTGATGAATGCATCCAGGATCTCCTGGTGGCCCGCTAGCCCAGTGCTCCGCGACCAGCGGTTCAGCGCAAGCCGCGCCAGGCCCTCTGACGAAGGAAAGCTGGCGAGACAGCTTGCAACAACCGCGTCCGCCGGAGCTGCTTTGGGTGGGTTGGTGTTCAAGAGCACTGCAATTTCTGGCTGGTTCGGCTTCAGCGTGCCGTAAGCGTCGCAAAGAACTTTGGTCGACATGCTTGCGATCGTTGCGTCGGTTCCGTTCTCTGTCGACCTACGTAGTTGCGGCGGCAGTCAGAAATGCTTGGAGTATCGAAATGCCGTGTGAGGAGGAGTGATGCTGATAGGCTGGGGCTCAGCCGTAGCGGATGCAACTGCCGACGATGATGCCCGGTTCTCCCGCTCACACGGCGGTGCCTTGACTTTCAATGCGTTTGATGCAGTTGATGGAGAAAAGATTGCAAAGGAGTGTTTACAGAGCGGGCAAATTCTTGGGTTCGTGCCAAAGACATGCCCCGGACCCACCTACAACGGCAGGGCAAGGCCCGCGACTGACACTTTGAGGTACTCACCAGCTCGCACTTCCGGATAGCCACTTACTCGGACACCGACCTTGGCCAAGCAGTTTCCAGAAGTCAACACAACGCCCTGACAGCGGTCCGGCTCGAGCTCTGTTCCTGGCGGCTACCGACTGCCATCACACAAAGTCTAGGGTTCCAGGCACCACACGTTCAACACCTGAGTCCAATCTTCCAACCAACATTTCGCACTTGGAGGGCACCAACAGAGTCTTAAAGTTGTGTGCCGAGTGCCAACGTAGCGAACAGCAACAGCGGCACGCAGCACATATAGCGCTCACACCAATCCTGCCCAACGCTCCCTGACACCCGGCATGCCGTGCCCTGTGCACCGGCCCCGGCCCCTGACCCCGCACGAGTGCGCAATGACAACACAGCCCTCTCACACTCACAGCCCTCCACTGCGAAGCGCCCTCCTTGGCACTGGAACCTCCCTCCGCCCCACGCTCATCCTATCCTGAAGTCAAATCCGTCCAAGTGTCCAACAGTCCCATAGTTGCCGGGGTCGCACAAACAACACCGCCCTGCATCAGATACCGTACGGTAACACAGCTGTACAGCAGAACTCTGGCGCTCACAGCTTGACTTCAGCCCGGTGCACACGCAGCCCCTGCGCGCCGCTCCAGCTCTCGCCGGCCGCCAGCTTCACCGGGTCCGACACCACCAGCCCTGTAGTGGCGGCAACAAAGCAGAGTGGTAAGTGGGCAGGCGCGGACGGACGGGCGGTCGCACCGGTGTGCGCGCACTGGTCACCGCCAGCAGCGCGTCTGCACGCAGGTAGGACTCGCATTCTGTGATGCTGGCGCATTTCTTGTAGCGGGACCTGGCAGCAGCCCCCTAAACTCTTCGCCGCCGGCACGACTGGCCCTAGTGCGGGCAGGCCTCAGCAACCCGGTGCCCAGCCCAGCACAGCTGGCAGGCACCGGGCCGCACCCCAGCCCCCAACCACACATTGAACCACACACGCCCCCACACGCCCCACGTGCCACCCACCCGGCTCGAGGCACACCATGCGCTTCCACTCGGGTGAGCCCAGGTCGGCCATTGCGGCGGCCTTGGCCTCGGCCGGGTTCCACAGCACGGCGTCGGGGAAGCCGCGCTTGCGGACCTCGTAGGTGCGGCTGCCGCCCGGCGCGCCCGTGTCATGGATCTGGACAGGTTGTGTGGTGGGGCCGCCGGCGCCGTAGCAGCGCGCGCGGGTTTAGACTCGATTGATTACCGTACTTGGTCGCAGGACGGGCGAAAAGATTAGTGCGGCGTCGCGGGCTCAACTTGCGTGCGCCGCCGCATCTGCCCAACAAGGCTGCCAACGCATGCGTGTGCCGCGTTCTCAAACGCTCACGCAACGGGCGTGCTGCGACGTCTGCGCCGCCGCACCTTGATGACCTCCGGCGCGCGCAGGTAGATGCGGTCCACCTCGCCGGGGAAGGCCACGGCGTCGTCCGCCTCGGCCTTCTCCTTGCGGCCGTCGGTGCTGTCCAGGTACGTGAGGCCCTGTGTGCGTGTGTATATGTGCGTGTGTACACAATAGTGTGTGTACGGGTGCTTGTATGTGTGTGTTAGCGTGGTGTGGCCTCATGGGATCACAGCGTGCGCCGGCTGGTCTGGCACAGTGTGTCCAGAGCCCTGGAGCAGACACCAACGCACGGCCGCTCCTCCCTCTTCGCACGGCCCCATCCGCCCGTCCAAAAGCGCCTGCGCCGGTGGGCTTCACAGGCGGCGCCGGCGGTGCGAGAAACTACACAGCCCCTAAGCTCCAGGCCCCAACACACTCGCAAGTCGCAAGGACCCGCACCTTGAGCCCCTCCACGTGCACGTTGCTGATGTCACTGACGGTGTAGTAGGTGTGCAGCGCCGCGGTGAAGGGCATGGGCGCGGAGCCTGCAGAAGCGCGGGGGGGGGGGGGGGTGGTAGTTTTTTCCAATCCCAAATCAACCATTGCCAACCCAAAACCCATGTGCGGAGGAGAGCGGTATACTCTGTTCTTGTTGGCGGTCTTCAGTCTTGTCTCCCCCCGCCCCCCATCCCACCCCGGTTGCTGCTGCCCGCTGCTTCCGCCACGCCTGCTTACACCCGCACCCGCACCTGCACCATCTCATCCCCACCATCCCATACAGTATCTTTGTGTAATTTCTACATGTGCTCCTTAGCACACACCCGTGTTCTTGACGGTGAGGGTCTGCTCCAGGTTGTCGTCGCACAGCTCCACGCGGGTGGACAGCTCGAAGGGGTGGGGGTAGTCCGGGAACTCCGTGCCGTCGTAGGTGTACGACTGCACGTGCGGTGATGCGGGCGTGCACGTGCCGTGAGCGTGAGGCCGACTGTTGCATGTGTGGCTGTGCGCCGTACACGCATCGGGTCAGCTCTCGCCTAGCCCCATCCGCCGCTTGCGCCCGCCCGTTGAGCCGCAATCAGCCATTGCGGCCCCCCATTCCCCACACCACCTTCCCGCGGCCCCGGACCTACCAGCGTGGCGGACCAGTCGCTGCTCTCCACCAGGCGCCACTGCTTGTTGCGCACGAAGCCGTGCTGCTGGCTGAGGGGGCCGAAGTTGGAGAACTGCGGGAAGCACACCGGCACGCCGCCGCGGATGGCCTTGGGCGGCGCAAACACGGCGTTCGGGCTCATGAAGATGTATTCCTGTTCGCCGAAGTAACGATCACATCGAAACGGTGGTGGACGGGAGTGAAAGGCAAGGGAAGGAAGGCAGGGATTGGGAGCGCGTGATAGCGGAGGGATTGCGTGGAGCGGGGTTCTGGCCCGGCCCCTGGGTGCTGCGGCGCCGTGTGCACCCGGCCCAGCCCGCACCTGGCCCTCAGCATTCGTCCACGACAGCAGGTGTCCCGCGTAGGTGGACACGATGGCCGTTTGGCCCGACTGCGTCTTGAGCGTTATGTTGTGCAAGCTGTCCATGGCCCCGCCTGTTGCGCAACGAGTTCCACTCGGCGTCGAGGCGACTTTTAAATGTATTGTTTGGGCGACCACTAGCAGTGATATGTAAAGCGCCCAATGATTAGTCCTACGGCGTAGTGCGCGACGTAGAAAACTGCCCTGAATGCAACGATTCCCGCGGCGTTGTTTATCGCTGTGCTGGTGGGTGCGTTGCTGCCGGCCGTGGCTATGTATTGTGTGACTAGTACCCAACACGGGATGAGCTTGCCCCATGAAATTCGGCTGCACATGCACTTGCGTGCATGATGCGCGAGGCCTGGTGGCTGGTGCCCTGGACCGACCCCACGCACGCCCCTTGCGTGTCCAATCTCCTCCAGTCCTCCTTCAGTCCTCCGCTTGTGTTAGTGCTGGGTCAGACAGCCTGGCACGAGGCCATCATCATGCTTGCGGGGTTACATCTCAATAGCCGGCTTTGCGGCTGTGGCTTGTCATGTTGTTCGCCGTGATGGGTCCATGTCTCGCTCACATCGTCACACGCGCGCGCAAGCCCCCATCGCCTCCACAGCGCGCCGCGCACACAAACAGTCCATCTGGCATCTGCCTGTCGTCAAGTGCTCACCCCCCCCGAAACGTTGACTGCTTGCCTTGCCACCATTGCCGGCAGCGGCCACAAAATGTCATCTACCGTGCGTCAAGTGAAGGCAGTAGCACCCAATACCAAAGCACGCCGCCCGCGCCAGCACATGTCCTCCCATCGCAGCTGCTGCCGCCCCCCTCCCCTGCGCAGGCCCTCTGCCATGCCCCAACCCCGACTCCGACGGCCCACACGCCACCCGATACGGCCTGACCACAACGCCGCCCTCCGCCCTCTTCTCTCCACCACCACGCCATTGCCTCCACCATTGCTCCTCACCGACCCTCCTCCCCCTCCACACACACACACCGCCCGCTCATCCGCCGCCAGTGCCCCGCTCAAGCGTCCTCGTCCCCGGGGCTGGCCTCGCCCGCGCCGCCCGCGCCGCCGCCCGCGCCCATGTTGGCGACGTAGGCCTCGCGCTCGATGTGCTCCAGCGCGTCGCAGATGAAGTTGACCAGCTCGGTCCAGTCCACGGTGCCGCTCTCGTCCGCGTCGATGGCCGCGAACATGGCCTACGGGGGGGAGGGAGGCCCAGGCGGTGTTTGACGTGTGCGTGTGCGAGAAATCGGAACAAGGCGTGCATATGCGTGTGCGTATGCATGTGTGTATGTGTGTGTGGAAGGAGGAGATGCGCACGTGTGGCGTACGTGTGGTCCGTTGGCTGCAGCGTTGACCACACACGGTGCGCAATTGCGCTTGCAAAACCGCTCCTCCCGCCTCGCCTCGCCCAGCCGCGGCCCCGCCCCTTCTGCTCCACCCCTCCCCTCCGTCCACCCACACCCGCCCGACCACCCACCCACCCACCCACCCACCCACCCACCCACCCACCCACCCACCCACCCACCCACCCACCCACCCACCCACCCACCCGTGCCCACCCGCCCACCCACACCAGCACCCACCTTCATGTGCTGGTCGCTGAGCGCCAGGTTGGCGTCCGGCGCCAGGCTGTTGAGGCTGTCCAGCACCTGCGTCACCTGCGGCAGCGTCAGCTGGCCGGCGCCCTCCGTGTCCACCTGCTGGAACGCCTGCTCCAGCACGCCGCGCAGCTGGTCCAGGTCCAGCGCGCCCAGCGCCTGAGGGGGGAGAGAAGTGGGAGGAGGGGGAGGAGGGGGAGGGGATTAGAGGCGGGGTGCGGCGAGGGGCGGAGGAGGAGGTTGGGCCAGGGTTGTTCGGCGCATTAGGTGCAGGGGTACCGTTCAGGGTTAACCCAGTGAGCGTGGGAGGCCTAAACGACCCCAAGTCCCGCCCAAAACCCCAGCCCACACGCCCATCGGGCCCAGCCCACTCCGACCCCCCACGCCCCGCCCAAACGCACCGCGATGCCGCCCGCCTCGGCCACGGCCTTGATGGCGTTCATGCGCCCCTTCATGGTCTCCACGTCGTACATGGAGCGGATGATGGAGGCGGCCTGCGGCACGAACTGGATGTACTGCACCATGCCGTCGGGCGTGGTGGGCGCCTGGCTGATCAGAGACACCTGCGGAGCGGGGGGAGGCGGCGGGAGGGCGGGTTGAGGTGGGGGTTGGGGATTTCGTGCATGGTGGTGTTGACAGCAACTTTGCGGTGGTTGGGGAGCGTGCAAAAGCTGGGCACGCCGCGGGCACAGCGGCAGCACAGGACGGCACGCGCTCTCTCGCGCCACAGTCGCCACCCGCAGCCCACCAACCCACCCCCACTACCTCCAACGCGCTCCATGCATCCTCGCCCCTCTCAGCCCACCCCGCAGCCCCAGCCCCCCAGCGGCCCGCGCCCACCCACCATCTGCAGCGTGGTGAGGCCCAGCGCCTTGTAGGACAGCTCCTTGAAGATGGACTTGACCTGGCGCTGGCTGAGCAGGCCGGTGTTGTCGGGGTCGGCGTCGCGGAAGGCGCCCAGCAGCATCTGCTGCAGCTCGTCGGCGTTGCCCAGGATGTCGTTCACCACGATCTCGTCCTTGAAGCGCTCCACCAGCACCTGGCGGGAGGCGAGGGCAGGAGTGGGGGGTGGGGTGGTGGTGGGGTGGGGGGTTGCAAGGATGTTTGGAAAAGCAGGGGGACAGGGGTTCGGGCACGTTCATGGGTGCGTGATAAGCGAGGGGGGATCCCATGCATGATTGAGGGGAGGGGGCGTTGGGGTGGCGGCGTTGGGACGCCCGTCAGCGCGCGCGGCGTCTCCATCCGTGCAACCAAACATACCCGCCCTCCCCGCCCTCCCCGCCCTCCAACCCGCCCCGCCCCCCACCCCCACCCCTGCCCCTGCCCCTGCCCCCTGTACCTGGAAGCACACGGGGATGAACTCCTCGTAGCTGACCAGGCCGTCGCGGTCCACGTCGATGTGCGACAGGATGAGGTTGATGTCCTTGCGCGTCAGGCCCAGCTCCGCGGCCTTGAGCGCCTCCTTGAACTCGTGGCTGGAAGGGGGGCAAGGGGGGTCCCATGCATGATTAGTTGAGACGGGGGGGGGGAGGAAGGGGCGGGCGGCAGGGGATTCCATTCATTAGTTGAAATGTGATAATATACTGCACGCTTCGCGCGTCCGGGCCGGCGCCGACCTGGCGCCCCCACCCGCCCGGCGTCAGGCCCGGCGTGCAAAGCAGAGCCCACGGCTCACCGGTTGAGCTGCCCGCTGCCGTCGGCGTCGGCCTTCTTGAACACCTTGAGCATCAGCGCCTGCGCGTGTGTGGGCGTGTTCGTGTGCGTGCGCGGGGTGAGGTGCAGGCCCACAGGGAAATACACAGGCCCGGGGCAGCGCCGCTACATATGTCCCTCGCTCGATCCGCCGCTGACAACTCGTACAGCCAGAGCTCGGGCACTAGCCAACCGCAGCTCGAGGCCCCTTCACCACCTTGTGCTTATGTTTGGGCTGGTCGGCATCCCGCCCCCGCCGTTCACACACAATCACACATCATGCGCCTCAATTCTCCATCCATTCCAATATCCCCGCCCAATCCACATACACCCGCACGCCTATACAATCCACACAACCCCGCCCCGTCCTTGGCTCCACTCCACACGGCCTCCGACACATATTCCCGGCGCTCGCGCGCCTCCGCATGCGGCATGCCGCCCTCCCCCAGCCCCAACCCCTGCCCTCCTCTCCCGCCCCCTGGTTTCCTTGGGAGTTCCTACATTGGAACGGGATATGTCCCCACCCCCGCACCGGCACAGAACCCAGGCATCTCCACCACATCCCTGCCGCTCACACGTTTCCCCATGCCTTCCAACCCTCCCCTGCCCCGCCCCCTCTCCCGCCCTCATCCCCCCCGCCCACCTGCAGCTCCTCCTGCGGCAGGCCGTGCAGCAGCATGGTCTCCACCTCGGTGCGCACCATGGTCTCCACGCCGTGCATCATGGCCTTGGCCTGCTCCTTGGCCTGAGGGGGGGGGGCGGTGCGAGAAGGGGGCGTTGGAGCGGCTGTGCTGCGCGTGTGTTTGTGGGCGTAGCCACACCGCCGGGGTAAATAACCACCGCACTTCATAACATAAGTGCCCCGCCCGGCCCAAGAGGCCCAAAAGGCTCTCTCGGTTGAAGCGCTAACGCTTCCACCCCTCATGCCCGCTTCCACCGCGCGCGCCCCGGGGCCAGACGCGCTGCCTGGACCACATCCCTTACCACTCCCCTCCCCATTCTTACTCCCACTCCCCATTCCCCTCCCCTCCCGCCGCCGCACCTTGATGCTCTGCAGGATGTCCACCATGATGGGCAGGAACTCCTTGTACTGGATGACGTCGTCGTCGTTCTCGTCCGCCTCGGCCAGGATCTGCCGGATTTGGCTGGCGGGGGCGGGGAGGCGGGGACAGGGGAGGCGGGGAGGGGGGGTGCGGCGGGGTAAGGTGAGGCGGGCAAACGAGTCAGGCGGCGGAGGGGGGGGGGCTTGAGGGTGCAGCGGTGCCCGCGGGGTGCGGGCGGCGGGGCTGAGTGGGGCCGCTTGCTTTCGCTGTTGTGCGGAAGAGGCCGGCGCGCGAGCGCCCCCTGCAGTCGCTCACGGGGGATAGGCGCCCCAGCCTTGCATGCACGCAGCCAGTTGAGTGGTCCTGGCAGCGTCCAGTCCCTTGCCGCCGAGCCCCTCCCTCACGCCTCCGCCCCCGGCCTCCGCCCCCGCTGCGCCTCGTGGGCTGCTGCTGCGTCAACGCTCCTCACAGCCGCCGCCACGCCCCACCCCCGCCGTGGGCACGCGCCCGTCCACTGCAGCTGCACTGCAAAGCCGGCGCCTGGCCCTAAGCTTGAACCCCACCCCCACAAGGTTCCCGCTGCTCCCGGCGTTACACATTCTACGATTCCTCAACCTTGAGAAGCCCCATGCCGCCGTGCGCCATGCCCGAAGCTCGAGTGTGTGCCGCCCTCACCGGTCCGAGAGTTTGAGGTTGGCGTTCCGCAGCACCGCCGTGAACTCGTGGCGGTCCAGGAAGCCGCTGCGATCCGCGTCCGCCTCGATGAACAGCTCTGCAGCGGCATCGCGGGTGTGTGCGGCAATAAGTTTACAACGCCAGCTGCAGGATAGCAGCCGTTCGCTGTGCTGCTGGTGGCGGAAGTTGCCCGCGCACCCGATGGGGCACGCCCGGGGCGCGCACCGCGTGCTATGCCGTGTGGACGCGCATGCCACGCCTGTGCCCTCCCCCCTCCCTCACAGACGCTGTGCCAGTGCCCCGCGCCCGCTTGTATGGCACAGCGCAACTTGTGAAGCCGGGTCAACGCGCCGCGGCGCGCACTCACTCATCAGGATGGGCTCCAGCTCCGCTGGCGTGAGCGCCGCGATGTCGAACATAACCGCCGTCTCCTCCACGTCCGTCGTCTTACTAGGTGCTGCATGCGATGTGCTCGCTGGCTCCACGGGCGCGGCACGCCCAAGCCCCTCGGGCTCAGCTTGCCCTTGTAGCCCCGAGAAATAGCGTGCTCCGAACTCATAGATATTAGATGGCTGCAATTGTAAGCATTCATTATTTGGTTAGGGCGTGGCACCAAGGTGCACGCGCGAGCTTGCGCCGTTTACCTGTGCGCGCAAGATTTCACGCGTGAAAGCTTTGAGGATTGCCGGGAAATCTCCCGGAATTGTAATCGGCTTCTGGTATGTTGAGGACATGCTTGCTAGCCGGAGTCCTCCCCGGCACCAGCTCTATAGCTTGCTCACTTAGCGGAGCCCGTTTGACGTTGTCAGATAGTGCTTATCTCGATAGTATCAGGTGTAGGTGGACCAAGTAAGACTAAGCAAGTTCGAAGGAACTCAATGTTCAACAGGCTCGCGACCTTGTGTCCGCAAATAATCGTTATATGCAGAAGAATCAGCAGAAGGCGACTCCAAGAACAGAATATGTAGGTCGGTGAGGGCACAGGGATGTCCCGCGGCAGCAAAAGCATTTGGATCCGTCTGGCACGCGAGCGACACGGCCACCCGCGCCTGAACGCCCTGAGCCCCCCCCCGTTCACCGGTAACACTACGCAGTACAAGATTACCTGCGCTAAAAGCATGTAACTATCTCAGCTCTTATGTCTGGATGTGGTTAGTGTCGCGGCTGCGCCGAGATAATCACACCAGGGCAGTGCGCGGTCGTTTGCAGGGGACACCTCTCGTGCACATTGTGTCCGCATGGGATTACTAAATGAGCTGGCAGGCTGGGTGCGCGTTAGCCCTCCGTAGCTGCATCTCTCCGTGCCCTTGCGTTGAAGGGATGAACCTGGGGATCTACAGCAGTAATGGCTGGAATTCAAGCGGTGGTCAACAATGTATAAGTATAGAGCGACGGTACCACGTGCCGGCAACCAGTACATCCGTCTCCACAACGCAGTGAAAGACAGGCCAACTCAGGCATGCGTCATAGCTAGGGTCCAGAACCCCTAGGGTTACGCTTGGGGCGTTGGAGGCTCCTGCCGCAACGCCGGGGCAGAACTTATCACCGGCCTCTGTCAGGGATCCGTACAGTGCACAATGAATACGGTATGTGGAGACCTGCCTCCAGCAGTGCAGGCAGCCAAGGAGATTTGTCGCCCGCACGAGGCAGGACATGCAAATTTGTGGCCGAACTGACGCCAAGGTTTTTTGCCGGAAGACAACCCTAGGCTGTTGGAGGCGCCTGATAGACAGAATTGGATGGATTGTAGCTTCAACCAGCTTAAAATCCCGGCGGCCAGGAGAATGCGAAAAAGCGTACGCGGTACGGGCGCACGTGGGCGTCGGTTGCCAAGTTTCTCCTCTCCTACTGCTTCTTCTAGTAGTGCCTATGTGTACACATTACGTTAACAGTGGGATCAGCGTACTAAAAATTTGGACCGCGTGGTGCACTTTCTCAGTCTTCACTTCAGCCGATAGCACCTCGCATCCCCCCCCCCCCCACATCAGCGCATTGACGTACGAATATAATTTAATACAGAAGGAGCTACAGGAGTAGCTCATCCTCGACGAAAAGCAAATAATACCTGCCAAAGCACCGCCCCTGCTGCCTGAAATAGGTCTATCAGGCGTAGTTACAGGCGACAGAGGTCTGTACCTTGCAGTGACTACCAGCGCACAGCCAGAGACGCGAGTGCGGGTGTCACGTCGCAGGCGTGCACACCCACGCGCAGCGCGACGCGGAGAGCTCGCTGAAGGAATTGGAGGCGCATACCAGCACGTGAGGCCGGCCGGCCTGAAACAGCCTAGTTTGCGCTCGGTGGTCGGCACGTCGATTTCATCCTTTCCACCTGGGCACCGGCCTTGGCCTTTAGCCAGTCAGTAAACCGTATTCATCGGGGCCGCTCCTATCGACTGGTACCCGCGGGCGGGATTACTGCCTAGCCAGTTCCTGCAGCCGCACATAGTCAGTTTCCCGGTCAGCCCCGGTCTCCCGGTCTCTGGCGCCGAGCATGGCGCCCTAGCGGCAAGGAGTGGATGCTACGATGCAGCAGCAAAATAATGTACATCGCAGCGGAGCTCGCGCAGACTCGGGCGCGAGAGTGACCTGCCGCACGTTGGCCCTCGCATTCCTCGCCGGTTTTTCCGTCGCGACGAGCGCAGCGGGGGGCCTTCAAGCGCTCAGGGGTCACAGCCTGCTCGATGCTATCCATCATGCGGCGATGGGCTCGCCGGCGTGGTCAGAGGCAGCGAGGCCACCCGTGTTTTTGTCCTCACGCCCTGCCGAGGACGGCGGGCTGCAGCCGACAGGCCCCTTGGCTCCCGCCACGGCGCTGCTGTACGATGCCGTGTACGACACCAGTGCCTTGCCGGACCACCCCATTGCCATGTGGTCAGTCGGATTCCCCAGCCTGGAGCTCCGCCGAGTGCAGCTGCATGGTTTGCGGCTGGATGCAGACGAAACGGCCGTGACGGCGGTTCTGCACGCTGCGGGCCAGCCGCATCTGTCCGGGGCTTGGGAAAGCGGCGGCGTGTCGCTACTGCAGTGGCGCTTCGCGGCGGCATTGGCGGCACGCCTGCTGCACCCCGCAAGCGCCGGTGGTTCGGTGCTGCTGCAGGACGTCGACCTCGTGGGCATGCACGGCGCGGCCTGCGCCTGGTGGCACGGCAGTAGCAGCGCCAGCAGCGCCAGCAGCGCCAGCGGCAGTAGCAGCGGGTTTCTCGTGGAGCAGCTGCTGCTGCAGCTACCGGCGGGCGGTTGGCGCAGCGACGCTGCCACTGCCACTGCTGATGCCGATGCTGCCGATGCTGCTGCTACTGCCGGCGTCAACCAGGGCGCCGGCGGGCATCCCGCTGGGGAGCTCCGCTTTGAGCTGCGCCGGGTGCGCGCCACGTGTGACACGGCGGCTGGCACCGCTCAGCAGCAGGCTTTGGGACCCGCGGTGGCCCGGCGGCACGTGGGCGAGCTGGACGAGCTGGGAGAAGCCGCAGCCGCTGCTACACCCGCACGTGCGGTCGAGCGGCCGGGCCGCCGGCTGCTGGCGGTGGCTGTACCGGCTGCTGGCAGCGGGGACGAGGCTGCTACAGCCATGCCTCTGGCGCTGGGGAGCATGGGGCAACGCGCTGCTTCAGCAGCAGGCCACGGCATCGCAAGCGCGTGGGCTCAGACAGGTGAGGCCATTACGGCAGCGTTTGCCCGTATGCGTCCGGCTGGGCTCGCCACCATTGCGGATTCGGCGTTTTAACAGTTGGTTACGGTACTGTGTGCATCCACTGTGTCTTCCCTGCTGTCGGTAATTGGTGTGGGCTGATGCTGCCGCGATGCGTTGTGCTACGCACACGTGCGTGCCCGATCGCAGTCCTGGCGGCGCTCGGGCTGCTGGCCGCGGTGGGCGGCGCCTGGCTGAAGAAGCTGCTGGCGTGTGCCTGCGTGCGCAACCCGGAGGTCGCCGAGGATGCGGCGGCCGCTGCGGAGAGTGCCGCGCAGCGGCAGCAGGTGGGGCGCGGGGCGGGAGCTGGGGTAGCCGTCCATGCGACCGGTGTGTGGCAGGCTTGCCGCGCCCAGCAATGCCACACGCGCGCAGCGGCAGGCCGCGCCGCACCGTGCGCATTCATACACACCGCCGCGCCGCCCGCCCGGCCCATTTCCTGCCGTCCTTTATTCATTCCTTGGTCCTGTGCCCGCCCCGCCCCGCCCGCGCCCGTGCCCGCCAGCAGCGCGGCAGCCGCTCTGTGCACGGCGGCCGCTCCGTGCACTCGGTCCATTCCGTGGCGGGCAGCAGCCAGCAGGGCCACACGCTGTCGGCCCTGTCGCGCCTGAGCGCCCAGCTCCGAGCCAAGGGGTGAGTGAGTGCGTGCGGCAGCCACACATGTGCGTACGTGAGCACGTGTGCACGTGGTGCCCCTGCTGCCTGGCTAGCTGGCTGGCTAGCTGGCTGCAACCCACGCAACTCGTTGCTTGCGTTTTGGGGTCGTTTTGGGGCGCGCAGCCTGTTGGCACAGTGTCGTGATTGGGTGGTAAGGTGGCACTCGCATACCGGTAACACACTCCATGCCTCCATCCCATGCAGGGAGATCGGGAGCCGAGAGGGCAGCCGGCATGGCATGCTGCTTGAAGGCAGTCGGCACGGCATGCCGCGCGGCACGGGAGAGGGCAGCGTGCGCGGCGGCGCAGCCAACGCGCCGGCGGCGGCGGCGGGGGCGGCGGGAGCGGCGGGGGCGGCGGCGACCACCGCCGGCGACGCGGCTGGGGCTCCGGCTACGCCGCCGCCGCTGCCGGCGCTGCTGTCCCAGCTGACGGAGATGCAGGCGTGCCCGCTGAAGGGGCGACTGGCGTCAATGCTACAAGGTGCGTTAATTGCTCACGGGCGAGCATTGGAGAAGTCTTAGGAGAGCCGAGCCCTGCCTGGCGGGCTGGGGACGGAAATTGCTTCTCAGTGTGTGTGGTTACAGAGTGGTGCGCACGTTCTTGCGTGCCTTCCTGCTGCGTGTAAACCGGAGGCCCGGGCCGGGGTGACCCTTATAACGCCAGTGCATGATTGTCCTATTTATTGTTCTCCCCTTGCAAGGGGGACTTCCCTACTTCTATGCTCCCAGATGGAGCTGAGTAATGCAGCTAACTTGACAGGCTCAGATTTCAGCATCACTTCGCGCATGCTTAGGCTAAAGTCTAGGCCACTGCACGCTCGTAACTCGGTGTAGGCAGCACATTGCATCAGGACGTGGTGCTCATCCTCCACCTCATTGGCCGTACATAGTGGGCACGTCCTCTCCTCCCTAGGCCTCTCCCAGGCACGGTTCGCGGTGATTGGCCAGCAACATAAACGGAATCTCATCAAAAGCTTATGCTGTGCAACCGGTATGAATGCTCTACTGTGTTCGTGCAGGGTCGGCGGCGCGGACCCTAGTGCGCTTAGCCCCATCCAATGCTTGTGTTTGCACATGTGTATGCCGGGTTGCTTGCCGTCTGAAGGGAATGCGTGCGGGTCCGCTACCAGCCTCTCGTGCTCCCACGCCCTCGTCAAATGGCCCCTGAAGGTAGATAAGATAGGTCCATCGGGTAGGACCGTGCTTGCCCTCCACTCCTCTCTGGACTCGTGTGTGCCTGGCCAATGCCACGCGTCGACACCCTGTGCCGCCACAAAACGGAACAGCCGCGCGCACCACCCATCTCCCATTGGATTCGCCCATGCCTCCCGTGCCTCGTCGACTAGTGCATCAAAGGCCAGACTTCTGTTTTGCGCGGAAATCCTATTGTAAAAACCCAGACATTGTTTGGCTATGAAAAAGTGCAGCGGCAGTTGGGCCAGCTCCGCAAACAGGAGACGGTGTGACGGTTTGGCTGCTCCCACTGTCTGTCGCATGTATTGGACCTGCAGCTTTACGGCCTCGTCACGCAAACATGCCTCAAATGCGCCCTGTGCTAGGTTGTTCCTGTCATTCCTCCTGGGTGGCGGTCCTCCGTCTAGCATCTCTACTAGCACGTCGGGACCCCATACCTCACATCCGTAGGCAAGGATGGATCGGATTTGCACGTCGAAACACCTCATGCGAATATCTGGTGCGAAAATGCGTAAACGGTTCAATCTAGTGTTAAGCCCACACATGGCTCTCCTTGCTGACTCGCAGAGTGTCTCCCTGCAGCTGACGAAGGCCCTACCCGGACCGTACACTAGTCCAAGATAGCGCGCCTTGTCCACCGCAGGGATGGGCTGCCCTGCTAGCTTTAAACCCTGGCATCCGCTGCACACAGTGCTGGCCGTTACTTCGTTGGCTGCAAAAACCAGCCTCTCACACTTGGTAACGTTTGCCTTCATGCCAAAAGCTAGGCAGAACGTGTCTACTAATGATAGCAAGTGGCGCATCCGCTCAGGGGTGGTGGCCAGCAGGGAAACATCATCCGCGTACATCAGCAGTGACACCTTTTTGCCATGGCTTCTGCCCTGCCAGCCCATCCATCCAGGGGTCCGCTTGCGCCAGCCTGCTGACGCCGTCGCGGCAGCCGCTGCCTCTGCCGCCGCCCTGTCGACATGCAGGCGTGTGGGCGGGACAGCAGCGCGCGTACGTGAAGATCATGCTGCACGGCGAGGACTGCTCCTTCATGATGGAGCAGGTGGGAGGGGCCGGGGGCGGGCGGGTATGGATCGTGTGCGTGTGCGTGTGCGTGTCGTACTGCTGGCTTGCAAGTTGCACGGCCACCTGACGCGCCGGCTGCCGTGACCCGCGCGCTGCTCGCCCGCAGGTGGGCGAGGTGTGGCACCGGCTCTCGCACCCTAACGTGGTCGGCTGCTACGCTGCGGAGACCTTCACCACCGCCGCGCTGGCGGCCGCGCCGCCCGAGCTGGTGGGTCATTGCCGCGCCTGCAGCCTGCCCCCTGCTGGTGTTTGGAGTGCGCTGGCCCCCTTTGTCTATTGGGCTGGTTTAGCCTGGGCTGTTATTTCCAGACCCCCTTTCTCTACGATCTGCCGCCCCGGGCCCGGCCTGCTGCCTGCCACGCTTCCACTCGCGCCACACGCATGCCTGCCATCTCGCTGCGGGCTGCGTGCCAGGACCCGTTCACGAGCTCGCGAGCCACACGCCACGCTGCTGCTGCGTGCTGCACCCTCTCTAACTCCTTTTCCTCGCGTGTGTGCACACCTGCTTGCGCAGGCCGCGCTACTGCCAAAGCCGCCGCCACTCGACCCCGAGCTCCCCGCTGACGACCCCGCCGCCCTCACGCTCCAGACCTGGTTCGTGCTTGAGCGCTGCGACGCCGGCTCCCTCGCCGTGCTGCTACAGCAACGCTACAGCCAGCTGCAACAGCAGGCCGCCGCCGCCGCTGCAGCTGCCGCGGCGGCGGCGGCCTCGCCCGCAGCACCATCACAGGCGGGCGCGCGCCGCGCGCCGCCCACCAAAGAGCGTTCGCTTGGGACCATGAGCTTTGCAAAGAAGCTGGGGCGCCTGAGCCGGGGTTCCAGGAGGAAGAGCAATGCCACCACCCCGGCCGAGGCGCATGCTACAGCCGCTACGGCCGCCGCGGAGGCGGCGGCTGCAGCAACACCCGGCGCATCGGGTGCGGCCACGCCCGCGCGCTCGGGCGGCGGCGCCAGCGGCGCCGACGAGGGCAGCGCGTGGGAGGAGCTGCCTTCGGGCCGTGTGGCCGGCATTGACGGCGACGGCGGCACAGGCGCTGCTGCTACGCCCGAAGCGGCGGACACGCCGCCGCGGGCTGGTGCTCGCCAGGCCGCAGACGTCGTCGCCGTCGCTGCGGCGCCGGATGCTGCGGCTGCTGGCGGCGCTGTCGCCGACATCGCCGCCGCCGCCGGGGCGGCGCCCAACTTCGCCGCCGCGCTCCTCGACGCCAGCATGAGCGGCAGTGGCAGCGGGAGCCAGGGGGAGTCAACGGCATTGCTGCCGGCACTGCTGCCTGTGGTGAGCACCCAGTGTGAACACGATGCCAGCCAGCCCCCTGCATGCCACTGCTGCCACCGCTTGCACATGCTTGTAATCTCGAACACACATGAACACACGTTTTCCCTTGTGCTCTTCAACACACATGAACACACGTTTTCCCTTGTGCTCTTCAACACCCATGAACATACGTGTCGCTCGCCTTGCCACCTGGGTCCACGATGTTCCTGCAACCCCCGCCGTGAATCTGCAACCATTCACAGGCCGACGCCCTGTCCATCGCCGCGGACGTGGCCGCCGGCCTCGCCTACCTGCACTCACTCGACCTGTGCCACGGCGACCTGCGCGCCGAGAACGTGCTGCTGCAGACCCTGGTGCTGCCCGGCGCCGCACGTGGCGGCGGCGAGGCGGCGGGTCAAGTGGCGGCGGCGGCGACGGCGGGCGGCGATCACGTGTCTGGTGGCGGCGCCGCCGCCGCCGCCGCGCGCCGCGCGTCCTGCTGTGACGGCGAGCGGGAGCACAACGAACTGATGTACGGCAGGGTCAGTGAGCACAGCGACGGGACCACAACCGACGGTTTTAACTCGACCGGCGTGCTGCTGGCGGCGGCGGCGGCGGCGCACCGCGGCGTGGAGTACGGCGGCAGCCTGCCCACCATCCAGTCGGGCGCCGCCGCCGGCAGTAGCATGGGCCTGCACGGCGCGGCGGGCGCGGCGGCGGACAGCAGTAGCAACACGGTGTGGAGCAGTAGCATGCGGCAGAGCACCGGCTTTATGACCAGCAGCAGCGCTTACACGGCCTTCACGATGGGGCCCACGCCCGCCGCCGGCAGCGCCACCTCCGCCGGCAACAGCAACGGCCTGGCGGCGCACTGCAACGGCACCAACGGTTACAACAACAACGGTAACAACGCCTTTGCCAGCGGTAGCTTGCACGGAGCCAGCGGTAATGGCGCCTTCCGGCCGTCAGTGACCTCGCCGCCACCGCCGGCCGCGCCCACCGCGGCGACAGCGGCCCTCGGGCGCTCGCACCTGGGCGGCGGCGGCGCGGCGGCGGCGACAGCGGCGGCTGTGGCGGCGGCGGCGCGCATGCCGCCGCTGTCGCCGCTTCCCGAGCGCGGCGACGGCGCCAGCAGTGGCAAGGCCGCCGGCTCCGGCGCTGCACTGCCGGTCAACTCCGAGGGCGCCGTCCAGTCGCCCTTCAACGTGGCGGCTTCCGCGACGGCCATCATCGGCGCTGGCGCCGCCGGCACCCTGCCCTTGGCAGCCTCACGCGGCGTTGGCGGGACCATGATCGGCGGCATGCACGCCCCGCTGGCGTCCGGCGGCGGCATCAGCGGCGGCGGCGCCGCCGCCGCCGCGCTGGCGACGCACAGCCGCAAGCTGAGCGGCTCGCTGTCGGCGGTGAACACCAGCGGCGGTGACATGTCGGCGGCGAGCAAGGCCCTGGCGGGGCTGACGTCCTGGCCGGAGTCGCCGCCGGAGGAGGGCGCGGCGCGCGCGCTGCACGGCGGCGGCGGCGGTGGTAGTCGCGGCGGCGGCGGTGGAGCCGCCATTGCGGGCATCTCGCCCGTCGCGCCGGGGGTGGCGGGCAGCTACCGCCGCGGCGGCAGTGGCAATCGCCCGCGCGGCGCTGGTCGGCGGGCTGCGCAGCGCGCTGGCCGAGCCGGTGGCGGCGCCGATGGCCAAGTCTGCGTGTGCGCTGACGCCGCCGCACGCGGCGACAAGCTCGTTCGGCGCTGCCAGCAGCCGCGGTGGTGGCGGCGGTGGCAGCGGCTCCTGCCCCACGCAGGCCCTGGCGGCGGCGCCGCTGGCGGCGGCGCGCCTGCCGGGCGACCCCGACGGCGTCACGCCGCTGCCGCCGCTGCAGCAGGACCACGCCGACGTCGCGCTGGTGTTTCCCGCCGGCGCAGTCGCCGCTGCAGCTGTGGTGCCGGTGCTGCCGCCGCCGCCGCCGCCAGCGCCGTCACACGGCCGCCGCGGCTCCTCCCTCCCGGTCATCCGCCGCGTCGCCAAGCTGACAGACCCCTGGCTGGCGCTGGCGCGCCTGCCCGCCGAGTGCGCCGGCGGGCCCTGGTCACCTGAAGTGGCGGCGGCCACGGGCGCCGCCACTGGCTGCGACGTGTCGCACATAGCGCCGGAGCTGCTTCTGTCGGGGCGGCTGCACCCCAGCTCCGACGTCTTCTCTTTGGGCATGCTTCGTGAGTGCCGTACGGCAGTGTGTGCTGTGTTGGGTTGTGTGGGGTTGGGTGCGCGGCTGGATGCATGGGCGGGTCGGGGCCTTGGTCGTCGGTGCTTGGCTGGTCGAGCGGGGGAGCTGTTGGAAGGAGTTGGGTGCGTGGGGATGGGGATGGGGATGGGGATGGGGGTGCGTGATGGGCATTAGCTCGGTCCAAACCCCCAGCCAACCCTTGGGGACCGGATGATGCCCCCGCCCCACCTGTCTGCCGCACACACGTATCCCGTGCTGGCTGACCATTAAATCCTTCCATTGCGCCCCCTGCTGCCCGTGCCGCACCGTGCCGTACCGTACCGTGCCGTACCGTACCGCGGCGTACCATATCAGTGTACCGCATGCTGTCGCCCACCGGCGACGCGCCGTACGCCAAGATGAAACCGGCCGAGGTGGCGTACAAGGTGGCGGCGTGCGGCATGCGGCCCGCCTTCTCCCCTGCCGTACCCGAGCCGTTACGGCGGTTGGTGGAGGACATGTGGGCATCCGACCCCGCGATTCGTCCCACCGTGCCGCAGCTGCTGGTGCGGCTGTCCGACCTGGCGGCGGCGGCGCCGGCGCTGCAGCGCCAGTGGCGCGAGCGGCACGCCATCTTCGGCGCGGTGGCGACGGTGCCCATCACGGCGGTGGCGGTGGTGCCGCTCCGCGGCGAGGCAACCGACGTGGCCCACCGCTGGGCCGAGGCCGCCGGCATCCGCCTGCCCCGCACCAGCCTCAGCCTCAGCAGCCGCGGCGGCGGCGGCGGCGGCGGCGGCGGCGGCGCCAGTGGCTACGGCGCCGGCGGCAGCATGGCGGCGGACGGGTCGATTGGCTCGAGCGGCTTCACGCGCAACAGCCGCGGCCCTGGCGCCGGTGGCGGCGGCGCCGGCTGGGCGGTTTACCAGTCGGTTTCGGTTGGGTACCGCAGCAGCGCCACGGCGCACCCATATGAAGCGGGCGGCGCGCCGAGCGCCACGGGCCTCACGGGCCAGCACACGGGCCAGCACACCGGCAACATGAGCAGCTTTGTGAGCGGCGGGCACGCCAACACCACCGGCGGCATGAGCAATCTGGTGGCGGGCGGCGGCGGCGCCGGCGGCGCCGGCGTGCCCATGGGCGGCGGCGCCACGTCAGCGGTGGGCGGCTTCGGTGGCTTCGGCGACGTGTCAAACCATGGCGCCTCAACCCACGCGCTGGTGGGGAGCTCGCGCTCGCACAATGCGGTGGTGGCGGCGGCGCCGTACCACCACGCACAGTTTGCGGCCGCCAACCGCCCGCACAGCAACCACAGCGGCGGCGCCGCCGCGGCGGCTGGCGGCGGTAGCGGCGGCGCGCCGCCAGCCGCCGCCGGCGCCGGTGGCGGCGGTTATCACGGCCACATGGCGGTTACGCAGTACGGCAGGAAGGACAGCCATGTGCTGGATCCGTTCTAGGTTTGAAGCCCACCGCTGGCCGCGCGAGCTATTAATTGTGGCGGCTGACCGGCTTAATCGATCGTGGCCGCGCCAAGCGCACGTGCACATGCATGTGCTGTGTCATGCACGGCAACGGTTGCACTGGCACCGTGGCCGCGTGTGCGTGCGGATGAGCGCACGGCGCGGCACGGCAACGAATGCACGCTATTCGCCCGCCATGACACGCACGGTAGCGGGAGCGGGGGCGAGCATGCGCCAATTGTGCATGCGGGCATGCCGGCACTTATGCGCAGGGATGGGTGGGGTTGTGTGGATGGGACCGCCGGGTTGGCGAGACGGTATGGAATGGATGCGGACGCCTGCAATTACTGCAATAGCCTTGCCGTGGGTTTGTCAGGCATTGGCGCTGGAATGGGGGCTGGACAGTCCGCAGCAGTGTGCTAAGGCTTTACCCATGCCGCCGGTATGCGTAGTTTGAAGGTGAAGTTGTTTGGAAACACAGGCATGACCTCGGATTTAAGTGGCGACGGTGCGCTAGCAAGCACCGTTAGGTTTTGGGCGCGTGATCAAAATTAGCACGCAGCGCCGGGGGGTGGGGTGGGTGGGTGGGTGGGTGGGTGGGGGGGGGTGTATACCAGCCCGAGCTAAACCTGGGGGGCCCTGCTGATGGGTGGCACTCTAAAGTTCTTTTATTATTGATGGTATCTGGCTTGGCTTGAAACTCGTGCTGGGGCTCACACGCCACCACATGGATCCTCCTCATGTGGCCAAATCGGGGGCTGAGCTAGCGGTGCTTACACTCGCGCACGCACTGCTGCGGCGTGGCAGCAGTCGCGGGGCGACCCAACGTTTCGCGGCATGCAGCGCACCATCATCGCCATGTCATGCATGGTCGCGACGGATTTGTTGAGGTCGCGTTTAAGCAGTCCATTCACTGTGACTTCCTGAGCGAACGTGATGAAGGCCCGTGGGCAAGTGAAGCGTTCAGGGTGGGCGCTGCGCCGCGTGCAGGAGCGGGGGATTAGCTGGGTGTGACACTGCGTTTCAGAGGGCAAAAGAAAGGAGAGAGGGCGACCTGCACTGTGGCTCTGTGTGTGTATGCACGTGTGCGCTCCATGCGGGCGTGTGTGTAGGCGCCGCCGGCAGTGTACGGCAGTGTACGGCAGTGTATGGCAGTGTATGGCAGTGTACGGTGTGTGGGACCAGGCGCCCTGCATCCGGCGAAATGATGCAGGTGCCAGCCCTGGAATTTGACAGTCAGCCTGCGCCACGTTTGTTTTATCAGTGCTCGTCTATAGCGCGGACTTGCACAGAGTGCACCGCAAAGCACGCGGTCGAGAACAGACTTCCAAGGGCATGCATGGCTTTGCGGGTAGCCGGAGGACCTGGGTGGTGCGGGTAGCCGAAAAGCGTGTCACTACCGTGTCAAGCAATTCCTTGGCGGCTTCGGTGGCTCCCGGTAAGGACTATCCACGACCTGCAGTGGCCATCCCGTACGGATATACCCGCCCCGTGATGGCTGTGTGGCGACAGCAGGGCGCCGGCGTGAGGTTGCAAGAGCGCACGCGCGTGCGGCGCAGTGCAGCGCGTGTTCTTGGGCGTGCTGCGTTTGTGATGCAGCACGTTCATGCATGCGCATTGACATTCTATGCGCAGAGCCGCAAACAGTCTTCAGGCGCTGCATCCCCTCGAAGCCATCAAGAGCACATCGAGTTGCAGCGTGCTGGGTGCTAGGGCACTGCTTGACAGCCCTGCCTGGCGGTAGATGAAAGGCCTTGGGCTGGGGGTTATTGAAGGGTGGGTGTGTGGAACGGCTTTTACACGGCTGTACATCTGGCCAAACCTGATCATGTGTGGTTTCTTTGAAATGATTGATGCGGCTAGCGGCGCGCCATACTGACATGTGTGTGTGGCTGCTGTGACAGCCCGATGGAACTGCATTTATTACGCCGCCGGCGGTCCTGCCAATTTTCATGCGCATGACACGTGTCAGGGGAAGCCCCCTCCCGAAAGTGCGCGGGCGCGCGGAGCTTGTCGTGGCGGCTTCATTCATGACACCTAGCTGGCGTGTTAACGTGGCGGCGGCGGGCTGGCACAGCTGATGCTGATTGCGCGGCTGTTGCAAAGTGCGTGTGCGTGTGTTAGATAACACGCGTGTGCGTGTGTGTGCGTCATCTGTAGGCTAGCTTGCGGGGCATGGCGTCGTCGTGGCTGAGTGACTCGACTGCGGCGGCGTGCATAGGAAAGTGCGTGCCCGCATGCGCTGTATGTAGCAGTAGAAGGGCCATGCATGCTGGAAAACGGTGGCGGACAGCAGGCACGGACAGCAGGCACTTTATTTCGCGGAGTGCATCTGGACGGAGTTGCGATAGAGATCACAAAGGAAAACTACCGAGCGACGGAGTTGTGTGTGTTGTGGCTATAGCTAGCAGCGGACTCTAGCGAGATAGCTAGCGGGCTGTGTGCAGGCGCCGGATGAGCAGTACACACACAAGCGGCGCGCCTTGGAACGCGTGGGCTCTCCTGACGTGTGTTTAGGAGCTGTGTTTAGAAGCAAGCGGGCGGGCGGGCATGGGCAGGACCGCAGGAGGCGGCGGGGCTGATGGCAGCTCATCAAGCCGACATTTAATACTAAGAAGGTGGTAGAATAAAGAAGAGGAGTTAAATGACTGGGCGTCGATAGGAGATGGTGGCGATCCCAAGGGAGCAAGGCCTGCGCGCCAGGCTGTTGGCGCTGCAGGTCCCTCCTGTAACAAGTACAAACTGATGCCCGCCCCCGAAACGCCCAGCATGGGGCATGGCGCCTCGCTGCCGGCCTGCCGCATCCTTGCCCCACGGCCCACGCCGCCCCGCCCGTCCGGCCGTCCCCGCCCGCATGGCAGCGCTCCCTTGGCCCTCCTTTTGATCCCCACCAAGGGTCCCTTCCCCCGTCCGTCCGCAGCTGAACCGGCCTGAACTGCAAGTGACAAGCGTACCGTATAGATTGCATTGGTTACAGGAGGGACCTGCTGACGCAGCTCATGAGTCAGCGAGCACGTTGCGCAATGGTGTGCGCGGCCAGGGAACGGGGGGACCGTCGGACCGAGCCGGAAAGTAGGTCCGGCGGGCCGCTCCATATGCAGGATCGTAGCCGTGATGGTGTTGGTACACTGTCCCCTTCTTGTAACCTCGCATTCATATGCAGGGGACGACAGGGCGAGGTGGGCTACGGAGCAATATAGCAATCTACAAGCCATGCTTATGACCCCACAAGGGCCCGGTTGGCCAGCCGGTTCCTCCAATTGAGCGTTCGCGTTTGGCCCGGAAAACTCTCGTGGCCCCATTTCCCATGTAGACATCCCTGGACATCCCCCTCCGGCGCCCCTGTTCCCCGCACGCTTGCAAGCGATGCACACGTGCTGACAACATCGTGGGCACAACAGCCAGGCTTGACGCTTAAAGCAGCTGTACGCACTGAGCAAGCGCTACACTAGAGTTGCGAGCATCCAGTTTCAGGATTGGACGAGCGCGCCACACTAGCCGCCACACTCTATAGCGAATAGCGCTGCAGTGTGTTTACCCGCAACAGTACTTTAACTGTACCAATTTTGAGAATGCGCCTGGTTAAAAAGTAACCGCGGCACACGCCGGTGCGATTTCCATCCTCCGTGTATGGGGCCTCGCTTCCTGGCGCTTTCTTGCGTCTTTCTGGAGGGGGTTTGCAATGCCGAGTAGAGCTGGTAATTCTCTATCCAAATTACCTGTAAATGGCGTCGGGGGGGCCCAAATGGTGCAAGGAGCGTTCGGCGGGCAGGCACCCGGTGTCCGATGAGTACCAGCGAGCACGTCCCCCTGTCGACCCTCGCACCCTTGCATTGAGTTAGGCGGATCAAGGCAGACCTTCAATACATATATAGCCTGTCACATCGTGTCCTCATCAGACTGATTCAGGCTGCGGTGTGGGAACACTTGCTATACTTGCAATCGTGCCAGAATGGCATCGTCAATTGCCCTCCTTGCGCTCAGCGCACTTGCGCTAGTCTCCAGTGTAGTGGGCCATGGGTAAGCGGGCTTGGATCGGGGCGGTGTCTTCAGCAGTTTGGTCATACGAGACTCGGTTGCCGGCGCTGCGAACTTTTTTGATAGACGGCAATTTGTATCTGGCACGCAGCGGAGGCCTTCACGACTGGACTTTCATGCCGGAGCCGACGCCAGGTAGCTGTGCATGGGGTCAGTAGAAATCACTCGCTCACACAAACGGCGACAGTAGCACAGGGTTTGGTGCTTGATAGACATAAGTATTCTACTTACCGACGCTTCCATCGTGTGCCTGCAGGCCGGGAGTTCATTCGCCACGAGGTGGCCAGCTGCTCACGCTTCGTGCCGGTGCCGGCCACCGGAAACCTTGGCCCGCTCCCCGCGTTCCCGGCCCCGGCCGCCACCATCCAGGTCGTTTCTGGCAGCGCTTCTATCTTCTACTTCCTTGACGGTAGGCTCTGGGGTACCAAGGCAGGGCTGACAAGGGCCCACGAGTGTTATGAGTCAGCTGTTGGCCTCGCCCCCTCTGCCGCACGTGATCAACACGCGCCACGCCAACCCCCGCAACCACCCTCTCCCCTCCTGTCCCAGGCAACTGCACGGACAAAGCCACCACCAGCATTGACATCAACCTGAACATCACCCTCAACGGCGAGCCGTACTCGGGGCGCCAGGTCAACGGATACGGTGAGGGGAGGCAGGGCCGGGGCGGGGGGGTGGGGTAGTTTTCTCCAATTCCCAAATCAACCATTGCCAACCCGGGCGGCCTTGGGGGTCCGGGCCGCCCCTCCACACGCGTGGTCTTGGGGCGTGACGAGCCTGTGCATGCCGGCACGGGTTGAGCAGCAGCGGGCCAGCAACTCAGCACTGGCCATTGGCTGGGCCAAGAACTAAACGGTCACAGCGCGATTAGTGCGCCACTCACAACTTCACACCCCCTGCGCCGCCCTCCCCCCGCCCACTGCGCCGCCCTGCTCGCGCGCCTGCAGGCTTCACCGGCAACTGCTCCAACCCGTACGACCTGTACCGCCACAACGCCAGCAAGGGTGACGACCGGTTCAACATGGTGTGGTTCAAGAAGGAGAACTCCAACACCACCGAGGTGTGTGAGCGGGGGGATGTGCGTGTGTGTGGGGTGGGTGGGTGGGTGGTAGTTTATTCCAGAAACCGAAGGGTGGGTGGGTGGGTGGGTGTGGGTGGGTGCAGTGCGGGCCGCACGCGGGAGCCAAGGTTGAGGCAGGCAGTGTGCGGCCGGGTCGGATATGCGCTCTGCCCGGCACTGCGCCCTAGGGCCCCCCCACGCACACACGCGTTGGGTGTGGGCTGGCGTGGACGGCTTCCCCCCCCCCCGCACGCACATGCACACTCACACACGCGCAACATCACACCACACCACATCACGTCACTTCACATCACACTTCGCATCATCATCACATCACACGTGATGGGGCTGCACGTGTGCACGTGCGCAGGACGGCAACCTGTACGGCGCCGCGCCCAACGTCTTCATCAGCCGCGTGCCGCCCGCCGCCGACGCACTGCGGTCGCTGGTGCTGTACCCCTCCCCCGAAGACAGTGAGTGCGTGTGGGGGGTGGGGTCACCCGCTGCATGGGCCATTTGCACCATACTGCGCAGCGGCTGAATGGCTTGCGTCGATACCAGGCCACGATTCCAATATGGGAACCGTCGTCAGCGACAGGGTGGGCGCACGGGCACGACACGAGTAGCACTGGTGCCTCCCTGTGCCCCCGTGCTGTGCCCCTCAATCCCCTGATATGCCTGCTGTGCCTGCTGCGTGTGTCTTTTGTGTGTGTGTCTTTGTGTGTGTGTCTTTGTGTGTGTGTGTGTGTGTGTGTGTGTGTGTGTGTGTGTGTGTGTGTGCGTGTGCCGCGCAGGCGCGCCCATCTGCTGCGACCTAGTCTACAACCCGCCGCCCCCGGCCGACTTCTTCACCCAGGGCAGCTTCTGCCGTGTGCCCGCCCCGCCGCCGCCCAGCCCGCCCAGCCCGCCCTCGCCAACCCCCTCCCCCGCCACCACCCGCCGCGCCTCGCCGCCGCCCCGCCGCTCGGCCCCGCGCAAGCAGCTGCACTAGAAACCGCTTCAGTGCACCAGACGTGCCAACTCGCTTGGTCGCCACGCAGTTGCATGCGCCATGCGTGCGGGATCGGAGTCAGCATGCCCCTGGCCCTGTCAGCTAAATGAGGCTGGGGTCTCTGGCTCCCGCATGCATTGGTGCCGCGGCGTGTGACACGTGTCAGCGGTTTTGCGCAACGGGCTTTTGGACTACCGAGGCACTAGAATGGTATCAGAGCACTGAATTGTGTGGATTTAGGAACCAGGGCTGTCGGAGGGGCCGCCGCCCTTGTGTTGGGCCGTCGCCCTGCCATCGTCTAGGGACAGCGAACTCGCATGCAACGGAATGCACACATGGGTGTTCCATGTCACACAAATGTGGCTCGACTGTCCGCACTTCAAGAAGACTTGCTTTCTTCCGCTGGGCGGGGCGCGGATGTCCTTCGCTGCATGCCCCACGGCACACCAGCTACGAAGATGGCTTACGGCGGAGGACTGTGATCGTTAACTTTCACTGCAAGTAAGGAGGGATGATTGCTAATAGGGATTTAGTCCTAGGGACATTGCCTAGGTATGGCTGAGGTTGGATTCGGAGGGTTGCGAATCAGGGCAGGAGAGTGACGAGTGATACGCCTGAAAACTGTTGGCGATTCGAATTACAGCATACATACATGAACGTGGCTACGGCTGGATAGCTCTTATGGGAAGCTGGGCAAGCGTGCGGGAAATGTCAAATCTGTCGTTCTACTGTGTTGTGGCGGGGTGTACACGCATTGTGTTATGTGCGACAGTTTGTGTCGTTGCTGAGCGTACCTGTTCTGGCCGGCCTTCTGCCGGGCGGTGTGTTGGTGTGTTGGTGTGTTGCGTCTGTGTTGCGGGGCTGTGTTGTGTGGCACTGTGTGCGGCAAGGGCTCTGTGAAACAGGCGGCGGGATGACACCGCTACGACGGCGAGGGATTGATTCCATGGCGGCGTCGACACACAGTCAGCGCATGAGGCGCTGCATCCATAGAAATGCGCTGCACCGCGTGGAGAATGTAACAGGTCGTCAGTCCAGCCGCATTTTGCGTGTTGCTCTCACGCCGGTTACCAAGTGTCTTGTATCTGGACTGCTCTGGGCTACTGATCGCTCTGGGCCCGGGGGTGCGGCAGCTTGCACACACAAAGTTGGCAAGCCCACTCCTGAGGGACTGAGTGAGAGGAGCGGAAGACCTCAGCCAAGAATCGAGACTTCGTGGAAGCAAATTCACAGGGGGGGAAAGGCACACCTGGGTGTTAGCCATGCGGCCTTGCACCACACGTCTTCGCACCACAGGGGCGCCCTCTCGCCCGCCACACCGACTTACCGCACCCTCCTGCGGCGAACGGGGCCGCGAAACCGGCACCACACACTGCGTGCGCAACACACCACCCATCACGGGCGGCCCCTCTCATGCGTGTCCCCGTATGGCCGCCCCATCCCAACAGCACCGCAGCTCTGTACATGCCTGTGACGTGGCACCTGTTCCCACCGGACGCCCAGCCCTACCCTTAGCCCGCGCTGGGCGCACAGCCCTCGCCACATGCTCCTCCAGTGCACCTCCTACGTGGACAAATACACGCTACCGCATATGCCCCGCCTGCGCCAACTTCCCCGCCCCCCCCCAACGCCTGCAGCCACCTCCTCACTTCTTGCCGGCGGCACTCCCGAACGCCGCCTTCCGCCGCACATCCGGCAGCAGGTCCTCAAAGCTGCGCGTGTCAAGGCTGTCCGCCTTCTTGGCCGCCGTGCCGCCCGCCGCAGCCGCGCTCGACGTGCTGGAGGCCGAGGAGGAGGAGGAGGAGGCCGGGGCGGCGGCGGCGGCGGCAGCTCCCACGTGCTTGCGCACGTGGCGCGACAGCAGCTGACCCGTGGCCGGCCCCATGCACAGCCCGGAGCACTCGTGCCCCGCCGCGACGAACAGGCCTGCGGTTTGGGGGGTGTTGGGTGTCGGGGGCGGTTGGGGTAATGGGGTTGCCGTAGCTAGCTGCCGGCATTGGGGTGCCGTAGCTAGCTGCGTTGGCTGGGGCGGGCAACAGCGGGCCAAAGAACTGCACACGCCTTTGCTTCCGCGCAGCCCCTGACTGTAGCAGCAGAGCGCAAGCGCACCCACATGCACAACCACCCACACCCGCATGTGCACACGCACAAACACGCGACGTGCAAACACACGCACACGCACCTGGCGCGCCCGCCACGGGCCCCACCATGGGCAGGCCGCCCACCGCGTAGGGGCGCAGCCCCACCCGCACCGTCATGCCCGGCACACCGGCGCTGCTGCTGCTACTGCCACTGCTGCTGCTACTGTCGATGGCGGCCGCCGCCGCCGCCGCCGCGGCCTGCGCCGCCGCGGGTTGCAGCCCCGGCAGGAACAGCGCGGCGCGCTGCATGATCGCCGACACCACCGCGGGGCTGGGGTCCGTCTCCCAGCCGCTGAACTCACGACTGCTGCCTGTTCGGGGTTGGAGGTGTTAGAGGTGTGGTGAGAGGGTTGGAAGGGGGTTAATGGGGGGTTGATGGGGTTTAACAGGAGCGAAAGGGGTGGAGGGGGTGGAGGGCTTCGGGACTTGCAGACTGACTGGCCCATCCATCGCCCTCCCCCTCCCCCTCCCCTCCCCTCCCCCCTCCCCCTCCCCCTCCCCCTCCCCCTCCCCTCCCCCCCTCCCCTCCCCTCCCCCTCCCCCTCCCCCTCCCCCTCCCCCTCCCCCTTCCCCTCCCCCTCCCCCTCCCCC
>JAEHOC010000117.1:0-106894 GCA_016834605.1 Chlamydomonas incerta
GCCCTATCCCGCATTTCGCCCGTAAGCCTACGCGATCCCCAGCCTGCTCTTATCTGCGCGGGGCGCGTAACGGCAGTGCATGTGCATTCGAGCCCTACCCTGCATTTCGCCCGGCAGCCAAAGCGTTTCCCCCGGCCTGCTCTTACCTGGCGCGGGGCGTGAACGGCAGTGCGTGTGCATGCGAGCCCTATCCCGCAATTTTGCCCGTAAGCCACAAAGCGTTCCCCGGCCTGCTCTTATCTGGCGCGGGGCGGTGAACGGCAGTGCGTGTGCATTCGAGCCCTACCCTGAATTTTGCCCGTAAGCCAAAAGCGTTCCCCCCGGCCTGCTGTTACCTGGCGCGGGGCGTGAACCGCAGTGCATGTGCATGCGAGCCCTATCCCGCATTTCGCCCGGCAGCCAAAGCGATCCCCTGGCCATCTTTACCTGGCGCGGGGCGTGAACGGCAGTGCGTGTGCATGCGAGCCCATATCCCGCATTTCGCCGGCAGAGTCAAGCGATCTCCCGGCCTGCTCTTACCTGGCGCGGGGCGTGAACGGCAGTGAACGTGCATGCGAGCCCTACCCTGAATTTTGCCCGTTAGCCAAAGCGATCCCCAGGCCGGCCCTTTCCTGGTGCGGGGCGCGAACGGCAGTGCGTGTGCATGCGAGCCCTATCCCGCATTTCGCCCGGCAGCCAAAGCGATCCCCCGGCCTGCTCTTATCTGGGCGCGGGGCGTGTACGGCAGTGCGTGTGCATTCGAGCCCTACCCTGCATTTTGCCCGTAAGCCAAAGCGTTCCCCCGTCCTGCTCTTACCTGGCGCGGGGCGTGAACCGCAGTGCGTGTGCATTCGAGCCCTACCCCACATTTCGCCCGTAAGCCAAAGCGTTCCTCAGGCCTGCTCTTACCTGGCGCGGGGCGTGAACGGCAGTAAACGTGCATGCGAGTCTTCACCGCATTTCGCCCGGCAGTCAAAGCGTTCCCCCGGCCTGCTCTTACCTGGTGCGGGGCGTGAACGGCAGTGCATGTGCATGCGAGCCCTACCCTGAATTTTGCCCGTAAGCCTACGCGATCCCCCGGCCTGCTCTTATTTGGCGCGGGGCGTGAACGGCAGTGCATGTGCATGCGAGCCCTACCCTGAATTTTGCCCGTAAGCCAAAGCGTTCCCCCGGCCTGCTCTTACCTGGCGCGGGGCGTGAACGGCAGTGCGTGTGCATGCGAGCCCTATCCCGCATTTTGCCCGGCAGCCAAAGCGTTCCCCCGGCCTGCTCTTACCTGGTGCGGGGCGTGAACGGCAGTGCATGTGCATGCGAGCCCTATCCCGCATTTCGCCCGGCAGCCAACCCGATCCCCCGGCCTGCTCTTACCTGGTGCGGGGAGTGAACGGCAGTGCATGTGCATTCGAGCCCTACCCTGAATTTTGCCCGTAAGCCAAAGCGTTCCCCCGGCCTGCTCTTATCTGGCGCGGGGCGTGAACGGCAGTGCATGTGCATTCGAGCCCTACCCTGAATTTTGCCCGTAAGCCAAAGCGTTCCCCCGGCCTGCTCTTACCTGGCGCGGGGCGTGAACCGCAGTGCGTGTGCATTCGAGCCCTACCCCACATTTCGCCCGTAAGCCAAAGCGTTCCTCAGGCCTGCTCTTACCTGGCGCGGGGCGTGAACGGCAGTAAACGTGCATGCGAGCCCTATCCCGCATTTCGCCCGGCAGTCAAAGCGATCCCCCGGCCTGCTGTTACCTGGCACGGGGCGTGAACGGCAGTGAACGTGCATGCGAGCCCTACCCCGCATTTCGCCCGTAAGCCAAAGCGTTCCCCCGGCCTGCTCTTACCTGGTGCGGGGCGTGAACGGCAGTGCATGTGCATGCGAGCCCTACCCTGAATTTTGCCCGGCAGCCAAAGCGATCCCCCGGCCTGCTCTTACCTGGCGCGGGGCGTGAACGGCAGTGCATGTGCATTCGAGCCCTACCCTGCATTCTGCCCGTAAGCCAAAGCGTTCCCCCGGCCAGCTCTTACCTGGCGCGGGGCGTGAACGGCAGTGCGTGTGCATGCGAGCCCTATCCCGCATTTTGCCCGGCAGCCAAAGCGTTCCCCCGGCCTGCTCTTACCTGGTGCGGGGCGTGAACGGCAGTGCATGTGCATGCGAGCCCTATCCCGCATTTCGCCCGGCAGCCAACCCGATCCCCCGGCCTGCTCTTACCTGGTGCGGGGAGTGAACGGCAGTGCATGTGCATTCGAGCCCTACCCTGAATTTTGCCCGTAAGCCAAAGCGTTCCCCCGGCCTGCTCTTATCTGGCGCGGGGCGTGAACGGCAGTGCATGTGCATGCGAGCCCTATCCCGCATTTCGCCCGGCAGCCAACCCGATCCCCCGGCCTGCTCTTACCTGGTGCGGGGAGTGAACGGCAGTGCATGTGCATTCGAGCCCTACCCTGAATTTTGCCCGTAAGCCAAAGCGTTCCCCCGGCCTGCTCTTATCTGGCGCGGGGCGTGAACGGCAGTGCATGTGCATTCGAGCCCTACCCTGCATTTCGCCCGGCAGCCAAAGCGTTCCCCCGGCCTGCTCTTACCTGGCGCGGGGCGTGAACGGCAGTGCGTGTGCATGCGAGTCCTATCCTGAATTTTGCCCGTAAGCCAAAGCGATCCCCCGTCCTGCTCTTACCTGGCGCGGGGCGTGAACCGCAGTGCGTGTGCATGTGAGCCCTACCCCGCATTTCGCCCGGAAGCCATAGCAATCCCCCGGCTCTCCTTACCTGGCGTGGGGCATGAGGGACACTGCGTGTGTGCATGTGATCCCTATCCCGCATTTCGCCCGTAAGCCTACGCGATCCCCAGGCCATCTCTTACCTGGCGTGGGGCGTGAACGGCAGTGCATGTGCATTCGAGCCCTACCCTGAATTTTGCCCGTAAGCCAAAGCGTTCCCCCGGCCTGCTCTTATCTGGCGCGGGGCGTGAACGGCAGTGCATGTGCATGCGAGCCCTACCCTGAATTTTGCCCGTAAGCCAAAGCGTTCCCCCGTCCTGCTCTTACCTGGCGCGGGGCGTGAACCGCAGTGCATGTGCATGCGAGCCCTATCCCGCATTTCGCCCGTAAGCCTACGCGATCCCCAGGCCTGCTCTTATCTGGCGCGGGGCGTGAACGGCAGTGCATGTGCATTCGAGCCCTACCCTGCATTTCGCCCGGCAGCCAAAGCGTTCCCCCGGCCTGCTCTTACCTGGCGCGGGGCGTGAACGGCAGTGCGTGTGCATGCGAGCCCTATCCCGCATTTGCCCGTAAGCCAAAGCGTTCCCCCGGCCTGCTCTTATCTGGCGCGGGGCGTGAACGGCAGTGCGTGTGCATTCGAGCCCTACCCTGAATTTTGCCCGTAAGCCAAAGCGTTCCCCCGGCCTGCTGTTACCTGGCGCGGGGCGTGAACCGCAGTGCATGTGCATGCGAGCCCTATCCCGCATTTCGCCCGGCAGCCAAAGCGATCCCCTGGCCATCTTTTACCTGGCGCGGGGCGTGAACGGCAGTGCGTGTGCATGCGAGCCCTATCCCGCATTTCGCCCGGCAGTCAAAGCGATCCCCCGGCCTGCTCTTACCTGGCGCGGGGCGTGAACGGCAGTGAACGTGCATGCGAGCCCTACCCTGAATTTTGCCCGTTAGCCAAAGCGATCCCCAGGCCGGCCCTTTCCTGGTGCGGGGCGCGAACGGCAGTGCGTGTGCATGCGAGCCCTATCCCGCATTTCGCCCGGCAGCCAAAGCGATCCCCCGGCCTGCTCTTATCTGGCGCGGGGCGTGTACGGCAGTGCGTGTGCATTCGAGCCCTACCCTGCATTTTGCCCGTAAGCCAAAGCGTTCCCCCGTCCTGCTCTTACCTGGCGCGGGGCGTGAACCGCAGTGCGTGTGCATTCGAGCCCTACCCCACATTTCGCCCGTAAGCCAAAGCGTTCCTCAGGCCTGCTCTTACCTGGCGCGGGGCGTGAACGGCAGTAAACGTGCATGCGAGTCTTCACCGCATTTCGCCCGGCAGTCAAAGCGTTCCCCCGGCCTGCTCTTACCTGGTGCGGGGCGTGAACGGCAGTGCATGTGCATGCGAGCCCTACCCTGAATTTTGCCCGTAAGCCTACGCGATCCCCCGGCCTGCTCTTATCTGGCGCGGGGCGTGAACGGCAGTGCATGTGCATTCGAGCCCTACCCTGAATTTTGCCCGTAAGCCAAAGCGTTCCCCCGGCCTGCTCTTACCTGGCGCGGGGCGTGAACGGCAGTGCGTGTGCATGCGAGCCCTATCCCGCATTTTGCCCGGCAGCCAAAGCGTTCCCCCGGCCTGCTCTTACCTGGTGCGGGGCGTGAACGGCAGTGCATGTGCATGCGAGCCCTATCCCGCATTTCGCCCGGCAGCCAACCCGATCCCCCGGCCTGCTCTTACCTGGTGCGGGGAGTGAACGGCAGTGCATGTGCATTCGAGCCCTACCCTGAATTTTGCCCGTAAGCCAAAGCGTTCCCCCGGCCTGCTCTTATCTGGCGCGGGGCGTGAACGGCAGTGCATGTGCATTCGAGCCCTACCCTGAATTTTGCCCGTAAGCCAAAGCGTTCCCCCGGCCTGCTCTTACCTGGCGCGGGGCGTGAACCGCAGTGCGTGTGCATTCGAGCCCTACCCCACATTTCGCCCGTAAGCCAAAGCGTTCCTCAGGCCTGCTCTTACCTGGCGCGGGGCGTGAACGGCAGTAAACGTGCATGCGAGCCCTATCCCGCATTTCGCCCGGCAGTCAAAGCGATCCCCCGGCCTGCTGTTACCTGGCACGGGGCGTGAACGGCAGTGAACGTGCATGCGAGCCCTACCCCGCATTTCGCCCGTAAGCCAAAGCGTTCCCCCGGCCTGCTCTTACCTGGTGCGGGGCGTGAACGGCAGTGCATGTGCATGCGAGCCCTACCCTGAATTTTGCCCGGCAGCCAAAGCGATCCCCCGGCCTGCTCTTACCTGGCGCGGGGCGTGAACGGCAGTGCATGTGCATTCGAGCCCTACCCTGCATTCTGCCCGTAAGCCAAAGCGTTCCCCCGGCCAGCTCTTACCTGGCGCGGGGCGTGAACGGCAGTGCGTGTGCATGCGAGCCCTATCCCGCATTTTGCCCGGCAGCCAAAGCGTTCCCCCCGGCCTGCTCTTACCTGGTGCGGGGCGTGAACGGCAGTGCATGTGCATGCGAGCCCTATCCCGCATTTCGCCCGGCAGCCAACCCGATCCCCCGGCCTGCTCTTACCTGGTGCGGGGAGTGAACGGCAGTGCATGTGCATTCGAGCCCTACCCTGAATTTTGCCCGTAAGCCAAAGCGTTCCCCCGGCCTGCTCTTATCTGGCGCGGGGCGTGAACGGCAGTGCATGTGCATTCGAGCCCTACCCTGCATTTCGCCCGGCAGCCAAAGCGTTCCCCCGGCCTGCTCTTACCTGGCGCGGGGCGTGAACGGCAGTGCGTGTGCATGCGAGTCCTATCCTGAATTTTGCCCGTAAGCCAAAGCGATCCCCCGGCCTGCTCTTATCTGGCGCGGGGCGTGAACGGCAGTGCATGTGCATTCGAGCCCTACCCTGAATTTTGCCCGTAAGCCTACGCGATCCCCCGGCCAGCTCTTACCTGGCGCGGGGCGTGAACGGCAGTGCGTGTGCATGCGAGCCCTATCCCGCATTTCGCCCGTAAGCCTACGCGATCCCCCAGCCTGCTCTTACCTGGCGTGGGGCGTGAACGGCAGTGCATGTGCATGCGAGCCCTATCCCGCATTTCGCCCGTTAGCCAACCCGATCCCCCGGCCTGCTCTTACCTGCCGCGGGGCGTGAACGGCAGTGCGTGTGCATGCGAGCCCTACCCTGAATTTTGCCCGTAAGCCAAAGCGTTCCCCCGTCCTGCTCTTACCTGGCACGGGGCGTGTACGGCAGTGCGTGTGCATTCGAGCCCTACCCTGCATTTTGCCCGTTAGCCAAAGCGTTCCCCCGGCCTGCTCTTATCTGGCGCGGGGCGTGAACGGCAGTGCATGTGCATTCGAGCCCTACCCTGCATTTTGCCCGTAAGCCAAAGCGTTCCCCCGTCCTGCTCTTACCTGGCGCGGGGCGTGAACCGCAGTGCGTGTGCATTCGAGCCCTACCCCACATTTCGCCCGTAAGCCAAAGCGTTCCTCAGGCCTGCTCTTACCTGGCGCGGGGCGTGAACGGCAGTAAACGTGCATGCGAGTCTTCACCGCATTTCGCCCGGCAGTCAAAGCGATCCCCCGGCCTGCTGTTACCTGGCGCGGGGCGTGAACGGCAGTGAACGTGCATGCGAGCCCTACCCCGCATTTCGCCCGGCAGCCAAAGCGTTCCCCCGGCCTGCTCTTACCTGGTGCGGGGCGTGAACGGCAGTGCATGTGCATGCGAGCCCTACCCTGAATTTTGCCCGGCAGCCAAAGCGATCCCCCGGCCTGCTCTTATCTGGCGCGGGGCGTGAACGGCAGTGCATGTGCATTCGAGCCCTACCCTGCATTCTGCCCGTAAGCCAAAGCGTTCCCCCGGCCAGCTCTTACCTGGCGCGGGGCGTGAACGGCAGTGCGTGTGCATGCGAGCCCTATCCCGCATTTTGCCCGGCAGCCAAAGCGTTCCCCCGGCCTGCTCTTACCTGGTGCGGGGCGTGAACGGCAGTGCATGTGCATGCGAGCCCTATCCCGCATTTCGCCCGGCAGCCAACCCGATCCCCCGGCCTGCTCTTACCTGGTGCGGGGAGTGAACGGGAGTGCATGTGCATTCGAGCCCTACCCTGAATTTTGCCCGTAAGCCAAAGCGTTCCCCCGGCCTGCTCTTATCTGGCGCGGGGCGTGAACGGCAGTGCATGTGCATTCGAGCCCTACCCTGCATTTTGCCCGTAAGCCAAAGCGTCCCCCGTCCTGCTCTTACCTGGCGCGGGGCGTGAACCGCAGTGCGTGTGCATTCGAGCCCTACCCCACATTTCGCCCGTAAGCCAAAGCGTTCCTCAGGCCTGCTCTTACCTCGCGCGGGGCGTGAACGGCAGTAAACGTGCATGCGAGTCTTCACCGCATTTCGCCCGGCAGTCAAAGCGATCCCCCGGCCTGCTGTTACCTGGCGCGGGGCGTGAACGGCAGTGAACGTGCATGCGAGCCCTACCCCGCATTTCGCCCGGCAGCCAAAGCGTTCCCCCGGCCTGCTCTTACCTGGTGCGGGGAGTGAACGGCAGTGCATGTGCATGCGAGCCCTACCCTGAATTTTGCCCGGCAGCCAAAGCGATCCCCCGGCCTGCTCTTACCTGGCGCGGGGCGTGAACGGCAGTGCATGTGCATTCGAGCCCTACCCTGCATTCTGCCCGGCAGCCAAAGCGTTCCCCCGGCCAGCTCTTACCTGGCGCGGGGCGTGAACGGCAGTGCGTGTGCATGCGAGCCCTATCCCGCATTTTGCCCGGCAGCCAAAGCGTTCCCCCGGCCTGCTCTTACCTGGTGCGGGGCGTGAACGGCAGTGCATGTGCATGCGAGCCCTATCCCGCATTTCGCCCGGCAGCCAACCCGATCCCCCGGCCTGCTCTTACCTGGTGCGGGGAGTGAACGGCAGTGCATGTGCATTCGAGCCCTACCCTGAATTTTGCCCGTAAGCCAAAGCGTTCCCCCGGCCTGCTCTTATCTGGCGCGGGGCGTGAACGGCAGTGCATGTGCATTCGAGCCCTACCCTGCATTTCGCCCGGCAGCCAAAGCGTTCCCCCGGCCTGCTCTTACCTAGCGCGGGGCGTGAACCGCAGTGCGTGTGCATTCGAGCCCTACCCCACATTTCGCCCGTAAGCCAAAGCGTTCCTCAGGCCTGCTCTTACCTGGCGCGGGGCGTGAACGGCAGTGCATGTGCATGCGAGCCCTATCCCGCATTTCGCCCGGCAGCCAACCCGATCCCCCGGCCTGCTCTTACCTGGTGCGGGGAGTGAACGGCAGTGCATGTGCATTCGAGCCCTACCCTGAATTTTGCCCGTAAGCCAAAGCGTTCCCCCGGCCTGCTCTTATCTGGCGCGGGGCGTGAACGGCAGTGCATGTGCATTCGAGCCCTACCCTGCATTTTGCCCGTAAGCCAAAGCGTTCCCCCGGCCTGCTGTTACCTGGCGCGGGGCGTGAACGGCAGTGAACGTGCATGCGAGCCCTACCCCGCATTTCGCCCGGCAGCCAAAGCGTTCCCCCGGCCTGCTCTTACCTGGTGCGGGGCGTGAACGGCAGTGCATGTGCATGCGAGCCCTATCCCGCATTTCGCCCGGCAGCCAAAGCGATCCCCCGGCCTGCTCTTACCTGGCGCGGGGCGTGAACGGCAGTGCATGTGCATTCGAGCCCTACCCTGCATTCTGCCCGTAAGCCAAAGCGTTCCCCCGGCCAGCTCTTACCTGGCGCGGGGCGTGAACGGCAGTGCGTGTGCATGCGAGCCCTATCCCGCATTTTGCCCGGCAGCCAAAGCGTTCCCCCGGCCTGCTCTTACCTGGTGCGGGGCGTGAACGGCAGTGCATGTGCATGCGAGCCCTATCCCGCATTTCGCCCGGCAGCCAAAGCGATCCCCCGGCCTGCTCTTACCTGGTGCGGGGAGTGAACGGCAGTGCATGTGCATTCGAGCCCTACCCTGAATTTTGCCCGTAAGCCTACGCGATCCCCCGGCCTGCTCTTATCTGGCGCGGGGCGTGAACGGCAGTGCATGTGCATGCGAGCCCTATCCTGAATTTTGTCCGTAAGCCAAAGCGTTCCCCCGGCCTGCTCTTATCTGGCGCGGGGCGTGAACGGCAGTGCATGTGCATGCGAGCCCTACCCTGCATTCTGCCCGTAAGCCAAAGCGATCCCCCGGCCTGCTCTTACCTGGCGCGGGGCGTGAACGGCAGTGCGTGTGCATGCGAGCCCTATCCCGCATTTTGCCCGGCAGCCAAAGCGTTCCCCCGGCCTGCTCTTACCTGGTGCGGGGCGTGAACGGCAGTGCATGTGCATGCGAGCCCTATCCCGCATTTCGCCCGGCAGCCAACCCGATCCCCCGGCCTGCTCTTACCTGGTGCGGGGAGTGAACGGCAGTGCATGTGCATGCGAGTCTTCACCGCATTTCGCCCGGCAGTCAAAGCGATCCCCCGGCCTGCTGTTACCTGGCGCGGGGCGTGAACGGCAGTAAACGTGCATGCGAGTCTTCACCGCATTTCGCCCGGCAGTCAAAGCGATCCCCCGGCCTGCTGTTACCTGGCGCGGGGCGTGAACGGCAGTGAACGTGCATGCGAGCCCTACCCCGCATTTTGCCCGGCAGCCAAAGCGATCCCCCGGCCTGCTCTTACCTGGTGCGGGGCGTGAACGGCAGTGCATATGCATGCGAGCCCTACCCTGAATTTTGCCCGGCAGCCAAAGCGATCCCCCGGCCTGCTCTTACCTGGCGCGGGGCGTGAACGGCAGTGCATGTGCATTCGAGCCCTACCCTGCATTCTGCCCGTAAGCCAAAGCGTTCCCCCGGCCAGCTCTTACCTGGCGCGGGGCGTGAACGGCAGTGCGTGTGCATGCGAGCCCTATCCCGCATTTTGCCCGGCAGCCAACCCGATCCCCCGGCCTGCTCTTACCTGGTGCGGGGAGTGAACGGCAGTGCATGTGCATTCGAGCCCTACCCTGAATTTTGCCCGTAAGCCAAAGCGTTCCCCCGGCCTGCTCTTATCTGGCGCGGGGCGTGAACGGCAGTGCATGTGCATTCGAGCCCTACCCTGCATTTCGCCCGGCAGCCAAAGCGTTCCCCCGGCCTGCTCTTACCTGGCGCGGGGCGTGAACGGCAGTGCGTGTGCATGCGAGCCCTATCCTGAATTTTGCCCGTAAGCCAAAGCGTTCCCCCGGCCTGCTCTTATCTGGCGCGGGGCGTGAACGGCAGTGCATGTGCATGCGAGCCCTACCCTGCATTCTGCCCGTAAGCCAAAGCGTTCCCCCGGCCAGCTCTTACCTGGCGCGGGGCGTGAACGGCAGTGCGTGTGCATGCGAGCCCTATCCTGAATTTTGCCCGGCAGCCAAAGCGATCCCCCGGCCTGCTCTTACCTGGCGCGGGGCGTGAACGGCAGTGCATGTGCATTCGAGCCCTACCCTGCATTCTGCCCGTAAGCCAAAGCGTTCCCCCGGCCAGCTCTTACCTGGCGCGGGGCGTGAACGGCAGTGCGTGTGCATGCGAGCCCTATCCCGCATTTTGCCCGGCAGCCAAAGCGTTCCCCCGGCCTGCTCTTACCTGGTGCGGGGCGTGAACGGCAGTGCATGTGCATGCGAGCCCTATCCCGCATTTCGCCCGGCAGCCAACCCGATCCCCCGGCCTGCTCTTACCTGGTGCGGGGAGTGAACGGCAGTGCATGTGCATTCGAGCCCTATCCCGCATTTCGCCCGTAAGCCAAAGCGTTCCCCCGGCCTGCTCTTATCTGGCGCGGGGCGTGAACGGCAGTGCATGTGCATTCGAGCCCTACCCTGCATTTTGCCCGTAAGCCAAAGCGGTCCCCCGTCCTGCTCTTACCTGGCGCGGGGCGTGAACCGCAGTGCGTGTGCATTCGAGCCCTACCCCACATTTCGCCCGTAAGCCAAAGCGTTCCTCAGGCCTGCTCTTACCTGGCGCGGGGCGTGAACGGCAGTAAACGTGCATGCGAGTCTTCACCGCATTTCGCCCGGCAGTCAAAGCGATCCCCCGGCCTGCTGTTACCTGGCGCGGGGCGTGAACGGCAGTGAACGTGCATGCGAGCCCTACCCCGCATTTCGCCCGGCAGCCAAAGCGTTCCCCCGGCCTGCTCTTACCTGGTGCGGGGCGTGAACGGCAGTGCATGTGCATGCGAGCCCTACCCTGAATTTTGCCCGGCAGCCAAAGCGATCCCCCGGCCTGCTCTTACCTGGCGCGGGGCGTGAACGGCAGTGCATGTGCATTCGAGCCCTACCCTGCATTCTGCCCGTAAGCCAAAGCGTTCCCCCGGCCAGCTCTTACCTGGCGCGGGGCGTGAACGGCAGTGCGTGTGCATGCGAGCCCTATCCCGCATTTTGCCCGGCAGCCAAAGCGTTCCCCCGGCCTGCTCTTACCTGGTGCGGGGCGTGAACGGCAGTGCATGTGCATGCGAGCCCTATCCCGCATTTCGCCCGGCAGCCAACCCGATCCCCCGGCCTGCTCTTACCTGGTGCGGGGAGTGAACGGCAGTGCATGTGCATTCGAGCCCTACCCTGAATTTTGCCCGTAAGCCTACGCGATCCCCCGGCCTGCTCTTATCTGGCGCGGGGCGTGAACGGCAGTGCATGTGCATGCGAGCCCTACCCTGCATTTCGCCCGGCAGCCAAAGCGTTCCCCCGGCCTGCTCTTACCTGGCGCGGGGCGTGAACGGCAGTGCGTGTGCATGCGAGCCCTATCCTGAATTTTGCCCGTAAGCCAAAGCGATCCCCCGGCCTGCTCTTATCTGGCGCGGGGCGTGAACGGCAGTGCATGTGCATTCGAGCCCTACCCTGAATTTTGCCCGTAAGCCTACGCGATCCCCCGGCCAGCTCTTACCTGGCGCGGGGCGTGAACGGCAGTGCGTGTGCATGCGAGCCCTATCCCGCATTTCGCCCGTAAGCCTACGCGATCCCCCAGCCTGCTCTTACCTGGCGTGGGGCGTGAACGGCAGTGCATGTGCATGCGAGCCCTACCCTGCATTTCGCCCGTTAGCCAACCCGATCCCCCGGCCTGCTCTTACCTGGCGCGGGGCGTGAACGGCAGTGCGTGTGCATGCGAGCCCTACCCTGAATTTTGCCCGTAAGCCAAAGCGTTCCCCCGTCCTGCTCTTACCTGGCACGGGGCGTGTACGGCAGTGCGTGTGCATTCGAGCCCTACCCTGCATTTTGCCCGTTAGCCAAAGCGTTCCCCCGTCCTGCTCTTACCTGGCGCGGGGCGTGAACCGCAGTGCGTGTGCATGTGAGCCCTACCCCGCATTTCGCCCGGAAGCCATAGCAATCCCCGGCTCTCCCTTACCTGGCGTGGGGCATGAGGGACACTGCGTGTGTGCATGTGAGCCCTACCCCGCATTTCGCGCGGAAGCCAAAGCCCTCCCTTTCCTGGCGCAATGCGTGAGGGGCACTGCGTGTGTGCATGTGAGCCCTACCCCGCAGTTCGCCCGGCAGCCAAAGCGCTCCCCTGGCCTGCTCTTACCTGGCGCGGGGCGTGAACGGCAGTGCGTGTGCATGCGAGCCCTATCCCGCATTTCGCCCGGCAGCCAAAGCGTTCCCCCGGCCTGCTCTTACCTGGCGCGGGGCGTGAACGGCAGTGCGTGTGCATGCGAGCCCTATCCCGCATTTCGCCCGGCAGTCAAAGCGATCCCCCGGCCTGCTCTTACCTGGCGCGGGGCGTGAACGGCAGTGAACGTGCATGCGAGCCCTACCCCGCATTTCGCCCGGCAGCCAAAGCGATCCCCAGGCCTGCCCTTTCCTGGTGCGGGGCGTGAACGGCAGTGCGTGTGCATGCGAGCCCTATCCCGCATTACGCCCGTAAGCCTACGCGATCCCCCGGCCTGCTCTTATCTGGCGCGGGGCGTGTACGGCAGTGCGTGTGCATTCGAGCCCTACCCTTTGGCTGCCGGGCGAAATGCGGGGTAGGGCTCACATGCACACGCACTGCCGTTCACGCGCCACGCCAGGTAAGAGCAGGCCGGGGGAACGCTTTGGCTTACGGGCAAAATCCAGGGTAGGGCTCGCATGCACACGCACTGCCGTTCACGCCCCACGCCAGGTAAGAGCAGGCCGGGGGATCGGGTTGGCTTACGGGCGAAATGCGGGATAGGGCTCGCATGCACACGCACTGCCGTTCACGCGCCACGCTAGGTAAGAGATGGCCTGGGGATCGCTTTGGCTGCCGGGCGAAATGTGGGGTGGGGCTCGAATGCACATGCACTGCGGTTCACGCCCCGCGCCAGGTAAGAGCAGGACAGGGGAACGCTTTGGCTTACGGGCAAAATTCAGGGTAGGGCTCGAATGCACACGCACTGCCGTTCACGCCCCGCGCCAGGTAAGAGCAGGCCGGGGGATCGGGTTGGCTTACGGGCGAAATGCGGGATAGGGATCGCATGCACACGCACTGCCGTTCACGCCCCGCGCCAGGTAAGGTCAGGCCTGAGGAACGCTTTGGCTTACGGGCGAAATGTGGGGTAGGGCTCGAATGCACACGCACTGCGGTTCACGCCCCGCGCCAGGTAAGAGCAGGCCGGGGGATCGGGTTGGCTTACGGGCGAAATGCGGGATAGGGCTCGCATGCACACGCACTGCCGTTCACGCGCCACGCTAGGTAAGAGATGGCCTGGGGATCGCTTTGGCTGCCGGGCGAAATGTGGGGTGGGGCTCGAATGCACATGCACTGCGGTTCACGCCCCGCGCCAGGTAAGAGCAGGACAGGGGAACGCTTTGGCTTACGGGCAAAATTCAGGGTAGGGCTCGCATGCACATGCACTGCCGTTCACGCCCCGCACCAGGTAAGAGCAGGCCGGGGGAACGCTTTGGCTGCCGGGCGAAATGCGGGATAGGGCTCGCATGCACACGCACTGCCGTTCACGCCCCGCGCCAGGTAAGGTCAGGCCTGAGGAACGCTTTGGCTTACGGGCGAAATGTGGGGTAGGGCTCGAATGCACACGCACTGCGGTTCACGCCCCGCGCCAGGTAAGAGCAGGACGGGGGAACGCTTTGGCTTACGGGCAAAATGCGGGATAGGGCTCGCATGCACACGCACTGCCGTTCACGCCCCGCGCCAGATAAGAGCAGGCCGGGGGATCGCTTTGGCTGCCGGGCGAAATGCGGGATAGGGCTCGCATGCACACGCACTGCCGTTCACGCCCCGCACCAGGAAAGGGCAGGCCTGGGGATCGCTTTGGCTAACGGGCGAAATGCGGGGTAGGGCTCGCATGCACGTTCACTGCCGTTCACGCCCCGCGCCAGGTAAGAGCAGGCCGGGGGATCGCTTTGACTGCCGGGCGAAATGCGGGATAGGGCTCGCATGCACACGCACTGCCGTTCACGCCCCGCGCCAGGTAAGAGCAGGCCGGGGGATCGCTTTGGCTGCCGGGCGAAATGCGGGATAGGGCTCGCATGCACACGCACTGCCGTTCACGCCCCGCGCCAGGTAAGAGCAGGCCAGGGGAGCGCTTTGGCTTACGGGCGAAATGCGGGGTAGGGCTCGCATGCACGTTCACTGCCGTTCACGCCCCGCGCCAGGTAAGGTCAGGCCTGAGGAACGCTTTGGCTTACGGGCGAAATGTGGGGTAGGGCTCGAATGCACACGCACTGCGGTTCACGCCCCGCGCCAGGTAAGAGCAGGACGGGGGAACGCTTTGGCTTACGGGCAAAATGCGGGATAGGGCTCGCATGCACACGCACTGCCGTTCACGCCCTGCGCCAGATAAGAGCAGGCCGGGGGATCGCTTTGGCTGCCGGGCGAAATGCGGGATAGGGCTCGCATGCACACGCACTGCCGTTCACGCCCCGCACCAGGAAAGGGCAGGCCTGGGGATCGCTTTGGCTAACGGGCGAAATGCGGGGTAGGGCTCGCATGCACGTTCACTGCCGTTCACGCCCCGCGCCAGGTAAGAGCAGGCCGGGGGATCGCTTTGACTGCCGGGCGAAATGCGGGATAGGGCTCGCATGCACACGCACTGCCGTTCACGCCCCGCGCCAGGTAAGAGCAGGCCGGGGGATCGCTTTGGCTGCCGGGCGAAATGCGGGATAGGGCTCGCATGCACACGCACTGCCGTTCACGCCCCGCGCCAGGTAAGAGCAGGCCAGGGGAGCGCTTTGGCTGCCGGGCGAACTGCGGGGTAGGGCTCACATGCACACACGCAGTGCCCCTCACGCATTGCGCCAGGAAAGGGAGGGCTTTGGCTTCCGCGCGAAATGCGGGGTAGGGCTCACATGCACACACGCAGTGTCCCTCATGCCCCACGCCAGGTAAGGGAGAGCCGGGGGATTGCTATGGCTTCCGGGCGAAATGCGGGGTAGGGCTCGAATGCACACGCACTGCCGTACACGCCCCGCGCCAGATAAGAGCAGGCCGGGGGATCGCTTTGGCTGCCGGGCGAAATGCGGGATAGGGCTCGCATGCACACGCACTGCCGTTCACGCCCCGCACCAGGAAAGGGCAGGCCTGGGGATCGCTTTGGCTAACGGGCGAAATGCGGGGTAGGGCTCGCATGCACGTTCACTGCCGTTCACGCCCCGCGCCAGGTAAGAGCAGGCCAGGGGAGCGCTTTGGCTGCCGGGCGAACTGCGGGGTAGGGCTCACATGCACACACGCAGTGCCCCTCACGCATTGCGCCAGGAAAGGGAGGGCTTTGGCTTCCGCGCGAAATGCGGGGTAGGGCTCACATGCACACGCACTGCGGTTCACGCCCCGCGCCAGGTAAGAGCAGGACGGGGGAACGCTTTGGCTTACGGGCGAAATGCGGGATAGGGCTCGAATGCACACGCACTGCCGTACACGCCCCGCGCCAGATAAGAGCAGGCCGGGGGATCGCTTTGGCTGCCGGGCGAAATGCGGGATAGGGCTCGCATGCACACGCACTGCCGTTCACGCCCCGCACTCGGAAAGGGCAGGCCTGGGGATCGCTTTGGCTAACGGGCGAAATGCGGGGTAGGGCTCGCATGCACGTTCACTGCCGTTCACGCCCCGCGCCAGGTAAGAGCAGGCCGGGGGATCGCTTTGACTGCCGGGCGAAATGCGGGATAGGGCTCGCATGCACACGCACTGCCGTTCACGCCCCGCGCCAGGTAAGAGCAGGCCGGGGGATCGCTTTGGCTGCCGGGCGAAATGCGGGATAGGGCTCGCATGCACACGCACTGCCGTTCACGCCCCGCGCCAGGTAAGAGCAGGCCAGGGGAGCGCTTTGGCTGCCGGGCGAACTGCGGGGTAGGGCTCACATGCACACACGCAGTGCCCCTCACGCATTGCGCCAGGAAAGGGAGGGCTTTGGCTTCCGCGCGAAATGCGGGGTAGGGCTCACATGCACACACGCAGTGTCCCTCATGACCCACGCCAGGTAAGGGAGAGCCGGGGGATTGCTATGGCTTCCGGGCGAAATGCGGGGTAGGGCTCACATGCACACGCACTGCGGTTCACGCCCCGCGCCAGGTAAGAGCAGGACGGGGGAACGCTTTGGCTTACGGGCAAAATGCAGGGTAGGGCTCGAATGCACACGCACTGCCGTACACGCCCCGCGCCAGATAAGAGCAGGCCGGGGGATCGCTTTGGCTGCCGGGCGAAATGCGGGATAGGGCTCGAATGCACACGCACTGCCGTTCACGCCCCGCGCCAGGTAAGAGCAGGCCGGGGGATCGCTTTGGCTGCCGGGCGAAATGCGGGATAGGGCTCGAATGCACACGCACTGCCGTTCACGCCCCGCGCCAGGTAAGAGCAGGCCAGGGTAGCGCTTTGGCTGCCGGGCGAACTGCGGGGTAGGGCTCACATGCACACGCACTGCCGTTCACGCCCCGCGCCAGGTAAGAGCAGGCCGGGGGATCGCTTTGGCTGCCGGGCGAAATGCGGGATAGGGCTCGCATGCACACGCACTGCCGTTCACGCCCCGCGCCAGGTAAGAGCAGGCCAGGGGAGCGCTTTGGCTGCCGGGCGAACTGCGGGGTAGGGCTCACATGCACACACGCAGTGCCCCTCACGCATTGCGCCAGGAAAGGGAGGGCTTTGGCTTCCGCGCGAAATGCGGGGTAGGGCTCACATGCACACACGCAGTGTCCCTCATGACCCACGCCAGGTAAGGGAGAGCCGGGGGATTGCTATGGCTTCCGGGCGAAATGCGGGGTAGGGCTCGAATGCACACGCACTGCCGTACACGCCCCGCGCCAGATAAGAGCAGGACGGGGGAACGCTTTGGCTTACGGGCAAAATGCAGGGTAGGGCTCGAATGCACACGCACTGCCGTACACGCCCCGCGCCAGATAAGAGCAGGCCGGGGGATCGCTTTGGCTGCCGGGCGAAATGCGGGATAGGGCTCGAATGCACACGCACTGCCGTTCACGCCCCGCGCCAGGTAAGAGCAGGCCGGGGGATCGGGTTGGCTTACGGGCAAAATGCAGGGTAGGGCTCGCATGCACGTTCACTGCCGTTCACGCCCCACGCCAGGTAAGAGATGGCCTGGGGATCGCGTAGGCTTACGGGCGAAATGCGGGATAGGGCTCGCATGCACTCGCACTGCCGTTCACGCCCCGCACCAGGAAAGGGCAGGCCGGGGGATCGCTTTGGCTAACGGGCGAAATGCGGGGTAGGGCTCGCATGCACATGCACTGCCGTTCACGCCCCGCGCCAGGTAAGAGCAGGCCGGGGGATCGGGTTGGCTAACGGGCGAAATGTGGGATAGGGCTCGCATGCACACGCACTGCCGTTCACGCCCCGCGCCAGGTAAGGTCAGGCCTGAGGAACGCTTTGGCTTACGGGCGAAATGTGGGGTAGGGCTCGAATGCACACGCACTGCGGTTCACGCCCCGCGCCAGGTAAGAGCAGGACGGGGGAACGCTTTGGCTTACGGGCAAAATGCAGGGTAGGGCTCGAATGCACACGCACTGCCGTACACGCCCGGCGCCAAATAAGAGCAGGCCGGGGGATCGCTTTGGCTGCCGGGCGAAATGCGGGATAGGGCTCGCATGCACACGCACTGCCGTTCACGCCCCGCACCAGGAAAGGGCAGGCCTGGGGATCGCGTTGGCTGCCGGGCGAAATGCGGGGTAGGGCTCGCATGCACACGCACTGCCGTTCACGCCCCGCGCCAGGTAAGAGCAGGCTAGGGGAGCGCTTTGGCTGCCGGGCGAACTGCGGGGTAGGGCTCACATGCACACACGCAGTGTCCCTCATGCCCCACGCCAGGTAAGGGAGAGCCGGGGGCCTGCTGGGGCGTGAACGGCAGTGAACGTGCATGCGAGCCCTACCCCGCATTTCGCCCGTTAGCCAAAGCGATCCCCCGGCCTGCCCTTTCCTGGTGCGGGGCGTGAACGGCAGTGCGTGTGCATGCGAGCCCTATCCCGCATTTCGCCCGTAAGCCTACGCGATCCCCAGGCCATCTCTTACCTGGCGTGGGGCGTGAACGGCAGTGAACGTGCATGCGAGCCCTACCCCGCATTTCGCCCGTTAGCCAAAGCGATCCCCCGGCCTGCCCTTTCCTGGTGCGGGGCGTGAACGGCAGTGCATGTGCATTCGAGCCCTACCCTGCATTTTGCCCGTTAGCCTACGCGATCCCCAGGCCATCTCTTACCTGGCGCGGGTCGTGAACAGCAGTGCGTGTGCATTCGAGCCCTATCCCGCATTTCGCCCGGCAGCCAAAGCGACCCCCCGGCCTGCTCTTATCTGGCGCGGGGCGTGTACGGCAGTGCGTGTGCATTCGAGCCCTACCCTGAATTTTGCCCGTAAGCCAAAGCGTTCCCCCGTCCTGCTCTTACCTGGCGCGGGGCGTGAACCGCAGTGCGTGTGCATGCGAGCCCTACCCTGCATTTTGCCCGTTAGCCAACCCGATCCCCCGGCCTGTTCTTACCTGGCGCGGGGCGTGAACGGCAGTGCGTGTGCATGCGAGCCCTATCCCGCATTTCGCCCGGCAGCCAAAGCGATCCCCTGGCCTGCTCTTACCTGGCGCGGGGCGTGTACGGCAGTGCGTGTGCATTCGAGCCCTACCCTGCATTTTGCCCGTAAGCCAAAGCATTCCCCCGTCCTGCTCTTACCTGGCGCGGGGCGTGAACCGCAGTGCGTGTGCATTCGAGCCCTACCCTAAATGTTGCCCGTAAGCCCACGCGATCCCCAGGCCATCTCTTACCTGGCGTGGGGCGTGAACGGCAGTGCATGTGCATGCGAGCCCTACCCTGCATTTTGCCCGTTAGCCAACGCGATCCCCCGGCCTGCTCTTACCTGGCGCAATGCCTGAGGGGCACTGCGTGTGTGCATGTGAGCCCTACCCCGCATTTCGCCCGGCAGCCAAAGCGTTCTCCTGACCTTCCCTTCGCTGGCGTGGGTCACGAGGGGCACTGCGTGTGTGCATGTGAGCCCTACCCCGCATTTCGCCCGGAAGCCAAAGCCCTTCCATTCCTGGCGAAATGCGTGAGGGGCACTGCGTGTGTGCATGTGAGCCCTACCCCGCACTTCGCCCGGCAGCCAAAGCGATCCCCCGGCTTTCCCTTCCCTGGCGTGGGGCACGAGGGGCGCTGCGTTTCTGCATGTGAGCCCTACCCCGCATTTCGCCCGGCAGCCAAAGCGATCCCCCGGCCTGCTCTTACCTGGCGCGGGGCGTGAACGGCAGTGCGTGTGCATGCGAGCCCTATCCCGCATTTCGCCCGTAAGCCTACGCGATCCCCCGGCCTGCTCTTACCTGGTGCGGGGCGTGAACGGCAGTGCGTGTGCATTCGAGCCCTATCCCGCATTTCGCCCGGCAGCCAAAGCGATCCCCCGGCCTGCTCTTACCTGGCGCTGGGCGTGAACGGCAGTGCATGTGCATGCGAGCCCTACCCCGCATTTCGCCCGGCAGCCAAAGCGATCCCCCGGCCTGCTCTTACCTGGCGCGGGGCGTGAACGGCAGTGCGTGTGCATGCGAGCCCTATCCCGCATTTCGCCCGTAAGCCTACGCGATCCCCCGGCCTGCTCTTACCTGGTGCGGGGCGTGAACGGCAGTGCATGTGCATGCGAGCCGTATCCCGCATTTCGCCCGGCAGCCAAAGCGATCCCCCGGCCTGCTCTTACCTGGCGCTGGGCGTGAACGGCAGTGCATGTGCATGCGAGCCCTATCCCGCATTTCGCCCGGCAGCAAAAGCGATCCCCCGGCCTGCTCTTACCTGGCGCGGGGCGTGAACGGCAGTGCGTGTGCATGCGAGCCCTATCCCGCATTTTGCCCGTTAGCCAAAGCGATCCCCCGGCCTGCCCTTTCCTGGTGCGGGGCGTGAACGGCAGTGCGTGTGCATGCGAGCCCTATCCCGCATTTCGCCCGTACGCCTACGCGATCCCCCGGCCATCTCTTACCTGGCGTGGGGCGTGAACGGCAGTGCATGTGCATGCGAGCCCTACCCTGCATTTTGCCCGTTAGCCAACGCGATCCCCCGGCCTGCTCTTACCTGGCGCGGGGCGTGAACCGCAGTGCGTGTGCATTCGAGCCCTACCCCACATTTTGCCCGGCAGCCAAAGCGATCCCCCGGCCTGCTCTTACCTGGTGCGGGGCGTGAACGGCAGTGCATGTGCATGCGAGCCCTATCCCGCATTTCGCCCGGCAGCAAAAGCGATCCCCCGGCCTGCTCTTACCTGGCGCGGGGCGTGAACGGCAGTGCGTGTGCATGCGAGCCCTATCCCGCATTTTGCCCGTTAGCCAAAGCGATCCCCCGGCCTGCCCTTTCCTGGCTCGGGGCGTGAACGGCAGTGCGTGTGCATGCGAGCCCTATCCCGCATTTCGCCCGTACGCCTACGCGATCCCAGGCCATCTCTTACCTGGCGCGGGGCGTGAACGGCAGTGCATGTGCATTCGAGCCCTATCCCGCATTTCGCCCGGCAGCAAAAGCGATCCCCCGGCCTGCTCTTACCTGGCGCGGGGCGTGAACGGCAGTGAACGTGCATGCGAGCCCTACCCCGCATTTTGCCCGTTAGCCAAAGCGATCCCAGGCCATCTCTTACCTGGCGTGGGGCGTGAACGGTAGTGCATGTGCATGCGAGCCCTACCCTGCCTTTTTTCCCGTTAGCCAAATCGATCCCCAGGCCAGCTCTTACCTGGCGCGGGGCGTGAACCGCAGTGCGTGTGCATTCGAGCCCTATCCCGCATTTCGCCCGGCAGCCAAAGCGATCCCCCGGCCTGCTCTTATCTGGCGCGGGGCGTGAACGGCAGTGCATGTGCATTCGAGCCCTACCCTGAGTTTTGCCCGTAAGCCAAAGCGTTCCCCCGGCCAGCTCTTACCTGGCGCGGGGCGTGTACGGCAGTGCGTGTGCATTCGAGCCCTACCCCACATTTCGCCCGGCAGCCAAAGCGATCCCCAGGCCATCTCTTACCTGGCGCGGGGCGTGAACGGCAGTGAACGTGCATGCGAGCCCTACCCCGCATTTCGCCTGTTAGCCAAAGCGATCCCCCGGCCTGCCCTTTCCTGGTGCGGGGCGTGAACGGCAGTGCATGTGCATGCGAGCCCTACCCTGCATTCTGCCCGTAAGCCAAAGCGTTCCCCCGGCCAGCTCTTACCTGGCGCGGGGCGTGAACGGCAGTGCGTGTGCATGCGAGCCCTATCCCGCATTTTGCCCGGCAGCCAAAGCGTTCCCCCGGCCTGCTCTTACCTGGCGCGGGGCGTGAACGGCAGTGCGTGTGCATGCGAGCCCTATCCCGCATTTCGCCCGGCAGCAAAAGCGATCCCCCGGCCATCTCTTACCTGGCGCGGGGCGTGAACGGCAGTGAACGTGCATGCGAGCCCTACCCCGCATTTTGCCCGTTAGCCAAAGCGATCCCCCGGCCATCTCTTACCTGGCGCGGGGCGTGAACGGTAGTGCATGTGCATGCGAGCCCTACCCTGCCTTTTTTCCCGTTAGCCAACGCGATCCCCCGGCCAGCTCTTACCTGGCGCGGGGCGTGAACCGCAGTGCGTGTGCATTCGAGCCCTATCCCGCATTTCGCCCGGCAGCCAAAGCGATCCCCCGGCCTGCTCTTATCTGGCGCGGGGCGTGAACGGCAGTGCATGTGCATTCGAGCCCTACCCTGAGTTTTGCCCGTAAGCCAAAGCGTTCCCCCGGCCAGCTCTTACCTGGCGCGGGGCGTGAACCGCAGTGAACGTGCATGCGAGCCCTATCCCGCATTTCGCCCGGCAGCCAAAGCGATCCCCCGGCCTGCTCTTATCTGGCGCGGGGCGTGAACGGCAGTGCATGTGCATTCGAGCCCTACCCTGAGTTTTGCCCGTAAGCCAAAGCGTTCCCCCGTCCTGCTCTTACCTGGCGCGGGGCGTGTACGGCAGTGCGTGTGCATTCGAGCCCTACCCCACATTTCGCCCGGCAGCCAAAGCGATCCCCAGGCCATCTCTTACCTGGCGCGGGGCGTGAACGGCAGTGAACGTGCATGCGAGCCCTACCCCGCATTTCGCCTGTTAGCCAAAGCGATCCCCCGGCCTGCCCTTTCCTGGTGCGGGGCGTGAACGGCAGTGCATGTGCATGCGAGCCCTATCCCGCATTTCGCCCGTAAGCCTACGCGATCCCCAGGCCATCTCTTACCTGGCGTGTGGCGTGAACGGCAGTGAACGTGCATGCGAGCCCTACCCTGCATTTTGCCCGTTAGCCAACGCGATCCCCCGGCCTGCTCTTACCTGGCGCGGGGCGTGAACGGCAGTGCGTGTGCATGCGAGCCCTATCCCGCATTTCGCCCGGCAGCCAAAGCGATCCCCCGGCCTGCTCTTATCTGGCGCGGGGCGTGTACGGCAGTGCGTGTGCATTCGAGCCCTACCCTGAATTGTGCCCGTAAGCCAAAGCGTTCCCCCGTCCTGCTCTTACCTGGCGCGGGGCGTGAACCGCAGTGCGTGTGCATGCGAGCCCTACCCTGCATTTTGCCCGGCAGCCAAAGCGTTCCCCCGGCCTGCTCTTACCTGGCGCGGGGCGTGAACGGCAGTGCGTGTGCATGCGAGCCCTATCCCGCATTTCGCCCGGCAGCCAAAGCGATCCCCCGGCCTGCCCTTACCTGGCGCGGGGCGTGTACGGCAGTGCGTGTGCATTCGAGCCCTACCCTGCATCTTGCCCGTAAGCCAAAGCATTCCCCCGTCCTGCTCTTACCTGGCGCGGGGCGTGAACCGCAGTGCGTGTGCATTCGAGCCCTACCCTGAATTTTGCCCGTAAGCCTACGCGATCCCCAGGCCATCTCTTACCTGGCGTGGGGCGTGAACGGCAGTGCATGTGCATGCGAGCCCTACCCTGCATTTTGCCCGTTAGCCAACGCGATCCCCCGGCCTGCTCTTACCTGGCGCAATGCCTGAGGGGCACTGCGTGTGTGCATGTGAGCCCTACCCCGCATTTCGCCCGGAAGCCAAACCGTTCTCCTGACCTTCCCTTCGCTGGCGTGGGTCACGAGGGGCACTGCGTGTGTGCATGTGAGCCCTACCCCGCATTTCGCCCGGAAGCCAAAGCCCTTCCTTTCCTGGCGCAATGCGTTAGGGGCACTGCGTGTGTGCATGTGAGCCCTACCCCGCACTTCGCCCGGCAGCCAAAGCGCTCCCCTGGCTTTCCCTTCCCTGGCGTGGGGCACGAGGGGCGCTGTGTGTCTGCATGTGAGCCCTACCCCGCATTTCGCCCGGCAGCCAAAGCGATCCCCCGGCCTGCTCTTACCTGGCGCGGGGCGTGAACGGCAGTGCGTGTGCATGCGAGCCCTATCCCGCATTTCGCCCGTAAGCCTACGCGATCCCCAGGCCTGCTCTTACCTGGTGCGGGGCGTGAACGGCAGTGCATGTGCATGCGAGCCGTATCCCGCATTTCGCCCGGCAGCCAAAGCGATCCCCCGGCCTGCTCTTACCTGGCGCTGGGCGTGAACGGCAGTGCATGTGCATGCGAGCCCTATCCCGCATTTCGCCCGGCAGCAAAAGCGATCCCCCGGCCTGCTCTTACCTGGCGCGGGGCGTGAACGGCAGTGAACGTGCATGCGAGCCCTACCCCGCATTTTGCCCGTTAGCCAAAGCGATCCCCCGGCCTGCCCTTTCCTGGTGCGGGGCGTGAACGGCAGTGCGTGTGCATGCGAGCCCTATCCCGCATTTCGCCCGTACGCCTACGCGATCCCAGGCCATCTCTTACCTGGCGTGGGGCGTGAACGGCAGTGCATGTGCATGCGAGCCCTATCCCGCATTTCGCCCGGCAGCCAACGCGATCCCCCGGCCTGCTCTTACCTGGTGCGGGGCGTGAACGGCAGTGCATGTGCATTCGAGCCCTATCCCGCATTTCGCCCGGCAGCCAAAGCGATCCCCCGGCCTGCTCTTATCTGGCGCAATGCCTGAGGGGCACTGCGTGTGTGCATGTGAGCCCTACCCCGCATTTCGCCCGGAAGCCAAACCGTTCTCCTGACCTTCCCTTCGCTGGCGTGGGTCACGAGGGGCACTGCGTGTGTGCATGTGAGCCCTACCCCGCATTTCGCCCGGAAGCCAAAGCCCTTCCTTTCCTGGCGCAATGCGTTAGGGGCACTGCGTGTGTGCATGTGAGCCCTACCCCGCACTTCGCCCGGCAGCCAAAGCGCTCCCCTGGCTTTCCCTTCCCTGGCGTGGGGCACGAGGGGCGCTGTGTGTCTGCATGTGAGCCCTACCCCGCATTTCGCCCGGCAGCCAAAGCGATCCCCCGGCCTGCTCTTACCTGGCGCGGGGCGTGAACGGCAGTGCGTGTGCATGCGAGCCCTATCCCGCATTTCGCCCGTAAGCCTACGCGATCCCCAGGCCTGCTCTTACCTGGTGCGGGGCGTGAACGGCAGTGCATGTGCATGCGAGCCGTATCCCGCATTTCGCCCGGCAGCCAAAGCGATCCCCCGGCCTGCTCTTACCTGGCGCTGGGCGTGAACGGCAGTGCATGTGCATGCGAGCCCTATCCCGCATTTCGCCCGGCAGCAAAAGCGATCCCCCGGCCTGCTCTTACCTGGCGCGGGGCGTGAACGGCAGTGAACGTGCATGCGAGCCCTACCCCGCATTTTGCCCGTTAGCCAAAGCGATCCCCCGGCCTGCCCTTTCCTGGTGCGGGGCGTGAACGGCAGTGCGTGTGCATGCGAGCCCTATCCCGCATTTCGCCCGTACGCCTACGCGATCCCAGGCCATCTCTTACCTGGCGTGGGGCGTGAACGGCAGTGCATGTGCATGCGAGCCCTATCCCGCATTTCGCCCGGCAGCCAACGCGATCCCCCGGCCTGCTCTTACCTGGTGCGGGGCGTGAACGGCAGTGCATGTGCATTCGAGCCCTATCCCGCATTTCGCCCGGCAGCCAAAGCGATCCCCCGGCCTGCTCTTATCTGGTGCGGGGCGTGAACGGCAGTGCGTGTGCATTCGAGCCCTATCCCGCATTTCGCCCGGCAGCCAAAGCGATCCCCCGGCCTGCTCTTATCTGGCGCGGGGCGTGAACGGCAGTGCGTGTGCATTCGAGCCCTACCCTGCATTTTGCCCGTAAGCCAAAGCGTTCCCCCGTCCTGCTCTTACCTGGCTCGGGGCGTGAACCGCAGTGCGTGTGCATTCGAGCCCTACCCCACATTTCGCCCGGCAGCCAAATCGATCCCCAGGCCATCTCTTACCTGGCGTGGGCGTGAACGGCAGTGAACGTGCATGCGAGCCCTACCCCGCATTTTGCCCGTTAGCCAAAGCGATCCCCCGGCCTGCCCTTTCCTGGTGCGGGGCGTGAACGGCAGTGCGTGTGCATGCGAGCCCTATCCCGCATTTCGCCCGTACGCCTACGCGATCCCAGGCCATCTCTTACCTGGCGTGGGGCGTGAACGGCAGTGCATGTGCATGCGAGCCCTATCCCGCATTTCGCCCGGCAGCCAACGCGATCCCCCGGCCTGCTCTTACCTGGTGCGGGGCGTGAACGGCAGTGCATGTGCATTCGAGCCCTATCCCGCATTTCGCCCGGCAGCCAAAGCGATCCCCCGGCCTGCTCTTATCTGGTGCGGGGCGTGAACGGCAGTGCGTGTGCATTCGAGCCCTATCCCGCATTTCGCCCGGCAGCCAAAGCGATCCCCCGGCCTGCTCTTATCTGGCGCGGGGCGTGAACGGCAGTGCGTGTGCATTCGAGCCCTACCCTGCATTTTGCCCGTAAGCCAAAGCGTTCCCCCGTCCTGCTCTTACCTGGCTCGGGGCGTGAACCGCAGTGCGTGTGCATTCGAGCCCTACCCCACATTTCGCCCGGCAGCCAAATCGATCCCCAGGCCATCTCTTACCTGGCGTGGGCGTGAACGGCAGTGCATGTGCATGCGAGCCCTACCCTGCATTTTGCCCGTTAGCCAACCCGATCCCCCGGCCTGCTCTTACCTGGCGCGGGGCGTGAACGGCAGTGCATGTGCATTCGAGCCCTATCCCGCATTTCGCCCGGCAGCCAAAGCGATCCCCCGGCCTGCTCTTACCTGGCGCGGGGCGTGAACCGCAGTGCGTGTGCATTCGAGCCCTACCCCACATTTCGCCCGGCAGCCAAAGCGATCCCCAGGCCATCTCTTACCTGGCGTGGGCGTGAACGGCAGTGCATGTGCATGCGAGCCCTACCCTGCATTTTGCCCGTTAGCCAACCCGATCCCCCGGCCTGCTCTTACCTGGCGCTGGGCGTGAACGGCAGTGCGTGTGCATGCGAGCCCTATCCCGCATTTCGCCCGTTAGCCAACCCGATCCCCCGGCCTGCTCTTACCTGGCGCGGGGCGTGAACGGCAGTGCGTGTGCATGCGAGCCCTATCCCGCATTTCGCCCGGCAGCCAAAGCGATCCCCCGGCCTGCTCTTACCTGGCGCTGGGCGTGAACGGCAGTGCATGTGCATGCGAGCCCTACCCCGCATTTCGCCCGGCAGCCAAAGCGATCCCCCGGCCTGCTCTTACCTGGCGCGGGGCGTGAACGGCAGTGCGTGTGCATGCGAGCCCTATCCCGCATTTCGCCCGTAAGCCTACGCGATCCCCCGGCCTGCTCTTACCTGGTGCGGGGCGTGAACGGCAGTGCATGTGCATGCGAGCCGTATCCCGCATTTCGCCCGGCAGCCAAAGCGATCCCCCGGCCTGCTCTTACCTGGCGCTGGGCGTGAACGGCAGTGCATGTGCATGCGAGCCCTATCCCGCATTTCGCCCGGCAGCAAAAGCGATCCCCCGGCCTGCTCTTACCTGGCGCGGGGCGTGAACGGCAGTGCGTGTGCATGCGAGCCCTATCCCGCATTTTGCCCGTTAGCCAACGCGATCCCCCGGCCTGCTCTTACCTGGTGCGGGGCGTGAACGGCAGTGCGTGTGCATTCGAGCCCTATCCCGCATTTCGCCCGGCAGCCAAAGCGATCCCCCGGCCTGCTCTTATCTGGTGCGGGGCGTGAACGGCAGTGCGTGTGCATTCGAGCCCTATCCCGCATTTCGCCCGGCAGCCAAAACGATCCCCCGGCCTGCTCTTATCTGGCGCGGGGCGTGAACGGCAGTGCGTGTGCATTCGAGCCCTACCCTGCATTTTGCCCGTAAGCCAAAGCGTTCCCCCGTCCTGCTCTTACCTGGCTCGGGGCGTGAACCGCAGTGCGTGTGCATTCGAGCCCTACCCCACATTTCGCCCGGCAGCCAAATCGATCCCCAGGCCATCTCTTACCTGGCGTGGGCGTGAACCGCAGTGCATGTGCATGCGAGCCCTACCCTGCATTTTGCCCGTTAGCCAACCCGATCCCCCGGCCTGCTCTTACCTGGCGCGGGGCGTGAACGGCAGTGCGTGTGCATGCGAGCCCTATCCCGCATTTCGCCCGGCAGCCAAAGCGATCCCCCGGCCTGCTCTTACCTGGTGCGGGGCGTGAACGGCAGTGCGTGTGCATTCGAGCCCTACCCCACATTTCGCCCGGCAGCCAAAGCGATCCCCAGGCCAGCTCTTACCTGGTTCGGGGCGTGAACGGCAGTGCGTGTGCATTCGAGCCCTATCCCGCATTTCGCCCGGCAGCCAAAGCGACCCCCCGGCCTGCTCTTATCTGGCGCGGGGCGTGAACGGCAGTGCATGTGCATTCGAGCCCTACCCTGAGTTCTGCCCGTAAGCCAAAGCGTTCCCCCGTCCTGCTCTTACCTGGCGCGGGGCGTGTACGGCAGTGCGTGTGCATTCGAGCCCTACCCCACATTTCGCCCGGCAGCCAAAGCGATCCCCAGGCCATCTCTTACCTGGCGTGGGGCGTGAACGGCAGTGCATGTGCATTCGAGCCCTACCCTGCATTTTGCCCGTTAGCCAACGCGATCCCCCGGCCTGCTATTACCTGGCGCGGGGCGTGAACGGCAGTGCATGTGCATTCGAGCCCTACCCTGAATTTTGCCCGTAAGCCAAAGCGTTCCCCCGGCCTGCTCTTACCTGGCGCGGGACATGAACGGCAGTGCATGTGCATGCGAGCCCTACCCAGAATTTTGCCCGTAAGCCAAAGCGTTCCCCCGTCCTGCTCTTACCTGGCGCGGGGCGTGAACCGCAGTGCATGTGCATTCGAGCCCTACCCCACATTTCGCCCGGCAGCAAAAGCGATCCCCCGGCCTGCTCTTACCTGGCGCGGGGCGTGAACGGCAGTGAACGTGCATGCGAGCCCTACCCTGCATTTTGCCCGTAAGCCTACGCGATCCCCAGGCCATCTCTTACCTGGCGTGGGGCGTGAACGGCAGTGCGTGTGCATGCGAGCCCTACCCTGGATTTTGCCCGTAAGCCAAAGCGTTCCCCCGGCCTGCTCTTACCTGGCGCGGGGCGTGAACGGCAGTGCGTGTGCATGCGAGCCCTATCCCGCATTTCGCCCGTAAGCCAAAGCGTTCCCCCGGCCTGCTCTTATCTGGCGCGGGGCGTGACACGCAGTGCGTGTGCATTCAAGCCCTACCCCGCAGTTCGCCCGGCAGCCAAATCGATCCCCAGGCCATCTCTTACCTGGCGTGGGCGTGAACGGCAGTGCATGTGCATGCGAGCCCTACCCTGCATTTTGCCCGTTAGCCAACCCGATCCCCCGGCCTGCTCTTACCTGGCGCGGGGCGTGAACGGCAGTGCGTGTGCATGCGAGCCCTATCCCGCATTTCGCCCGGCAGCCAAAGCGATCCCCCGGCCTGCTCTTACCTGGCGCGGGGCGTGAACCGCAGTGCGTGTGCATTCGAGCCCTACCCCACATTTCGCCCGGCAGCCAAAGCGATCCCCAGGCCATCTCTTACCTGGCGCGGGGCGTGAACGGTAGTGCATGTGCATGCGAGCCCTACCCTGCCTTTTTTCCCGTTAGCCAACGCGATCCCCCGGCCAGCTCTTACCTGGTTCGGGGCGTGAACGGCAGTGCGTGTGCATTCGAGCCCTATCCCGTATTTCGCCCGGCAGCCAAAGCGACCCCCCGGCCTGCTCTTATCTGGCGCGGGGCGTGAACGGCAGTGCATGTGCATGCGAGCCCTACCCTGAATTTTGCCCGTAAGCCAAAGCGTTCCCCCGTCCTGCTCTTACCTGGCGCGGGGCGTGTACGGCAGTGCGTGTGCATTCGAGCCCTACCCCACATTTCGCCCGGCAGCCAAAGCGATCCCCAGGCCATCTCTTACCTGGCGTGGGGCGTGAACGGCAGTGCATGTGCATTCGAGCCCTACCCTGCATTTTGCCCGTTAGCCAACGCGATCCCCCGGCCTGCTATTACCTGGCGCGGGGCGTGAACGGCAGTGCATGTGCATTCGAGCCCTACCCTGAATTTTGCCCGTAAGCCAAAGCGTTCCCCCGGCCTGCTCTTACCTGGCGCGGGACATGAACGGCAGTGCATGTGCATGCGAGCCCTACCCTGAATTTTGCCCGTAAGCCAAAGCGTTCCCCCGTCCTGCTCTTACCTGGCGCGGGGCGTGAACCGCAGTGCATGTGCATTCGAGCCCTACCCCACATTTCGCCCGGCAGCAAAAGCGATCCCCCGGCCTGCTCTTACCTGGCGCGGGGCGTGAACGGCAGTGAACGTGCATGCGAGCCCTACCCTGCATTTTGCCCGTAAGCCTACGCGATCCCCAGGCCATCTCTTACCTGGCGTGGGGCGTGAACGGCAGTGCGTGTGCATGCGAGCCCTACCCTGGATTTTGCCCGTAAGCCAAAGCGTTCCCCCGGCCTGCTCTTACCTGGCGCGGGGCGTGAACGGCAGTGCGTGTGCATGCGAGCCCTATCCCGCATTTTGCCCGTAAGCCAAAGCGTTCCCCCGGCCTGCTCTTATCTGGCGCGGGGCGTGACACGCAGTGCGTGTGCATTCAAGCCCTACCCCACATTTTGCCCGGCAGCCAAATCGATCCCCAGGCCATCTCTTACCTGGCGTGGGCGTGAACGGCAGTGCATGTGCATGCGAGCCCTACCCTGCATTTTGCCCGTTAGCCAACGCGATCCCCCGGCCTGCTCTTACCTGGCGCAATGCCTGAGGGGCACTGCGTGTGTGCATGTGAGCCTTACCCCGCATTTCGCCCGGCAGCCAAAGCGTTCTCCTGGCTTTCCCTTCCCTGGCGTGGGGCACGAGGGGCGCTGCGTTTCTGCATGTGAGCCCTACCCCGCATTTCGCCCGGCAGCCAAAGCGATCCCCCGGCCTGCTCTTACCTGGCGCGGGGCGTGAACGGCAGTGCGTGTGCATGCGAGCCCTATCCCGCATTTCGCCCGTAAGCCTACGCGATCCCCCGCCCTGCTCTTACCTGGTGCGGGGCGTGAACGGCAGTGCATGTGCATGCGAGCCGTATCCCGCATTTCGCCCGGCAGCCAAAGCGATCCCCCGGCCTGCTCTTACCTGGCGCTGGGCGTGAACGGCAGTGCATGTGCATGCGAGCCCTATCCCGCATTTCGCCCGGCAGCAAAAGCGATCCCCCGGCCTGCTCTTACCTGGCGCGGGGCGTGAACGGCAGTGAACGTGCATGCGAGCCCTACCCCGCATTTCGCCCGTTAGCCAAAGCGATCCCCCGGCCTGCCCTTACCTGGCGCGGGGCGTGAACGGCAGTGCGTGTGCATGCGAGCCCTATCCCGCATTTCGCCCGTACGCCTACGCGATCCCCCGGCCTGCTCTTACCTGGCGTGGGGCGTGAACGGCAGTGCATGTGCATGCGAGCCCTACCCTGCATTTTGCCCGTTAGCCTACGCGATCCCCCGGCCTGCTCTTACCTGGTGCGGGGCGTGAACGGCAGTGCGTGTGCATTCGAGCCCTATCCCACATTTCGCCCGGCAGCCAAAGCGATCCCCCGGCCTGCTCTTATCTGGCGCGGGGCGTGAACGGCAGTGCGTGTGCATTCGAGCCCTACCCTGAATTTTGCCCGTAAGCCAAAGCGTTCCCCCGTCCTGCTCTTACCTGGCTCGGGGCGTGAACCGCAGTGCGTGTGCATTCGAGCCCTAACCCACATTTCGCCCGGCAGCCAAATCGATCCCCAGGCCATCTCTTACCTGGCGTGGGCGTGAACGGCAGTGCATGTGCATGCGAGCCCTACCCTGCATTTTGCCCGTTAGCCAACGCGATCCCCCGGCCTGCTCTTACCTGGCGCAATGCGTGAGGGGCACTGCGTGTGTGCATGTGAGCCCTACCCCGCATTTCGCCCGGCAACCAAAGCGTTCTCCTGACCTTCCCTTCGCTGGCGTGGGTCACGAGGGGCACTGCGTGTGTGAATGTGAGCCCTACCCCGCATTTCGCCCGGAAGCCATAGCAATCCCCCGGCTCTCACTTACCTGGCGTGGGGCATGAGGGGCACTGCGTGTGTGCATGTGAGCCCTACCCCGCATTTCGCCCGGAAGCCAAAGCCCTCCCTTTCCTGGCGCAATGCGTGAGGGGCGCTGCTTGTGTGCATGTGAGCCCTATCCCGCATTTCGCCCGTAAGCCTACGCGATCCCCCGGCCTGCTCTTACCTGGCGTGGGGCGTGAACGGCAGTGCGTGTGCATGCGAGCCCTACCCCGCATTTCGCCCGGCAGCCAAAGCGATCCCCAGGCCTGCTCTTACCTGGCGCGGGGCGTGAACGGCAGTGCGTGTGCATGCGAGCCCTATCCCGCATTTCGCCCGTAAGCCTACGCGATCCCCCGGCCTGCTCTTACCTGGCGTGGGGCGTGAACGGCAGTGCGTGTGCATGCGAGCCCTATCCCGCATTTCGCCCGTAAGCCTACGCGATCCCCCGGCCTGCTCTTACCTGGCGTGGGGCGTGAACGGCAGTGCGTGTGCATGCGAGCCCTATCCCGCATTTCGCCCGTACGCCTACGCGATCCCCCGGCCTGCTCTTACCTGGTGCGGGGCGTGAACGGCAGTGCATGTGCATGCGAGCCCTACCCTGAATTTCGCCCGGCAGCCAAAGCGATCCCCCGGCCTGCTCTTACCTGGCGCTGGGCGTGAACGGCAGTGCATGTGCATGCGAGCCCTATCCCGCATTTCGCCCGGCAGCCAAAGCGATCCCCCGGCCTGCTCTTATCTGGCGCGGGGCGTGAACGGCAGTGCGTGTGCATTCGAGCCCTACCCTGAATTTTGCCCGTAAGCCAAAGCGTTCCCCCGTCCTGCTCTTACCTGGCTCGGGGCGTGAACCGCAGTGCGTGTGCATTCGAGCCCTAACCCACATTTCGCCCGGCAGCCAAATCGATCCCCAGGCCATCTCTTACCTGGCGTGGGCGTGAACGGCAGTGCATGTGCATGCGAGCCCTACCCTGCATTTTGCCCGTTAGCCAACGCGATCCCCCGGCCTGCTCTTACCTGGCGCAATGCGTGAGGGGCACTGCGTGTGTGCATGTGAGCCCTACCCCGCATTTCGCCCGGCAACCAAAGCGTTCTCCTGACCTTCCCTTCGCTGGCGTGGGTCACGAGGGGCACTGCGTGTGTGAATGTGAGCCCTACCCCGCATTTCGCCCGGAAGCCATAGCAATCCCCCGGCTCTCACTTACCTGGCGTGGGGCATGAGGGGCACTGCGTGTGTGCATGTGAGCCCTACCCCGCATTTCGCCGGGAAGCCAAAGCCCTCCCTTTCCTGGCGCAATGCGTGAGGGGCGCTGCTTGTGTGCATGTGAGCCCTATCCCGCATTTCGCCCGTAAGCCTACGCGATCCCCAGGCCATCTATTACCTGGCGTGGGGCGTGAACGGCAGTGCGTGTGCATGCGAGCCCTACCCCGCATTTCGCCCGGCAGCCAAAGCGATCCCCAGGCCTGCTCTTACCTGGCGCGGGGCGTGAACGGCAGTGCGTGTGCATGCGAGCCCTATCCCGCATTTCGCCCGTAAGCCTACGCGATCCCCCGGCCTGCTCTTACCTGGCGTGGGGCGTGAACGGCAGTGCGTGTGCATGCGAGCCCTATCCCGCATTTCGCCCGTTAGCCAACCCGATCCCCCGGCCTGCTCTTACCTGGCGCTGGGCGTGAACGGCAGTGCGTGTGCATGCGAGCCCTATCCCGCATTTCGCCCGGCAGCCAAAGCGATCCCCCGGCCTGCTCTTATCTGGCGCGGGGCGTGTACGGCAGTGCGTGTGCATTCGAGCCCTAACCCACATTTCGCCCGGCAGCCAAATCGATCCCCAGGCCATCTCTTACCTGGCGCGGGGCGTGAACGGCAGTGCGTGTGCATGCGAGCCCTACCCTGCATTTTGCCCGTTAGCCAACGCGATCCCCCGGCCTGCTCTTACCTGGCGCAATGCGTGAGGGGCACTGCGTGTGTGCATGTGAGCCCTACCCCGCATTTCGCCCGGCAACCAAAGCGTTCTCCTGACCTTCCCTTCGCTGGCGTGGGTCACGAGGGGCACTGCGTGTGTGAATGTGAGCCCTACCCCGCATTTCGCCCGGAAGCCATAGCAATCCCCCGGCTCTCACTTACCTGGCGTGGGGCATGAGGGGCACTGCGTGTGTGCATGTGAGCCCTACCCCGCATTTCGCCCGGAAGCCAAAGCCCTCCCTTTCCTGGCGCAATACGTGAGGGGCGCTGCGTGTGTGCATGTGAGCCCTATCCCGCATTTCGCCCGTAAGCCTACGCGATCCCCAGGCCATCTATTACCTGGCGTGGGGCGTGAACGGCAGTGCGTGTGCATGCGAGCCCTACCCCGCATTTCGCCCGGCAGCCAAAGCGATCCCCAGGCCTGCTCTTACCTGGCGCGGGGCGTGAACGGCAGTGCGTGTGCATGCGAGCCCTATCCCGCATTTCGCCCGTAAGCCTACGCGATCCCCAGGCCTGCTCTTACCTGGTGCGGGGCGTGAACGGCAGTGCATGTGCATGCGAGCCCTATCCCGCATTTCGCCCGTTAGCCAACCCGATCCCCCGGCCTGCTCTTACCTGGCGCTGGGCGTGAACGGCAGTGCATGTGCATGCGAGCCGTATCCCGCATTTCGCCCGGCAGCCAAAGCGATCCCTCGGCCTGCTCTTACCTGGCGTGGGCGTGAACGGCAGTGCATGTGCATGCGAGCCCTACCCTGCATTTTGCCCGTTAGCCAACGCGATCCCCCGGCCTGCTCTTACCTAGCGCAATGCGTGAGGGGCACTGCGTGTGTGCATGTGAGCCCTACCCCGCATTTCGCCCGGCAACCAAAGCGTTCTCCTGACCTTCCCTTCGCTGGCGTGGGTCACGAGGGGCACTGCGTGTGTGCATGTGAGCCCTACCCCGCATTTCGCCCGGAAGCCATAGCAATCCCCCGGCTCTCACTTACCTGGCGTGGGGCATGAGGGGCACTGCGTGTGTGCATGTGAGCCCTACCCCGCATTTCGCCCGGAAGCCAAAGCCCTCCCTTTCCTGGCGCAATGCGTGAGGGGCACTGCGTGTGTGCATGTGAGCCCTACCCCGCAGTTCGCCCGGCAGCCAAAGCGCTCCCCTGACTTTCCCTTCCCTGGCGTGGGGCACGAGGGGCGCTGCATGTGTGCATGTGAGCCCTACCCCGCATTTCGCCCGGCAGCCAAAGCGATCCCCCGGCCTGCTCTTACCTGGCGCGGGGCGTGAACGGCAGTGCGTGTGCATGCGAGCCCTATCCCGCATTTCGCCCGTAAGCCTACGCGATCCCCAGGCCATCTATAACCTGGCGTGGGGCGTGAACGGCAGTGCGTGTGCATGCGAGCCCTACCCCGCATTTCGCCCGGCAGCCAAAGCGATCCCCAGGCCTGCTCTTACCTGGCGCGGGGCGTGAACGGCAGTGCGTGTGCATGCGAGCCCTATCCCGCATTTCGCCCGTAAGCCTACGCGATCCCCCGGCCTGCTCTTACCTGGCGTGGGGCGTGAACGGCAGTGCGTGTGCATGCGAGCCCTATCCCGCATTTCGCCCGTTAGCCAACCCGATCCCCCGGCCTGCTCTTACCTGGCGCTGGGCGTGAACGGCAGTGCGTGTGCATGCGAGCCCTATCCCGCATTTCGCCCGGCAGCCAAAGCGATCCCCCGGCCTGCTCTTATCTGGCGCGGGGCGTGTACGGCAGTGCGTGTGCATTCGAGCCCTACCCTGAATTTTGCCCGTAAGCCAAAGCGTTCCCCCGTCCTGCTCTTACCTGGCTCGGGGCGTGAACCGCAGTGCGTGTGCATTCGAGCCCTAACCCACATTTCGCCCGGCAGCCAAATCGATCCCCAGGCCATCTCTTACCTGGCGTGGGCGTGAACGGCAGTGCATGTGCATGCGAGCCCTACCCTGCATTTTGCCCGTTAGCCAACGCGATCCCCCGGCCTGCTCTTACCTGGCGCAATGCGTGAGGGGCACTGCGTGTGTGCATGTGAGCCCTACCCCGCATTTCGCCCGGCAACCAAAGCGTTCTCCTGACCTTCCCTTCGCTGGCGTGGGTCACGAGGGGCACTGCGTGTGTGAATGTGAGCCCTACCCCGCATTTCGCCCGGAAGCCATAGCAATCCCCCGGCTCTCACTTACCTGGCGTGGGGCATGAGGGGCACTGCGTGTGTGCATGTGAGCCCTACCCCGCATTTCGCCCGGAAGCCAAAGCCCTCCCTTTCCTGGCGCAATGCGTGAGGGGCGCTGCGTGTGTGCATGTGAGCCCTATCCCGCATTTCGCCAGTAAGCCTACGCGATCCCCAGGCCATCTATTACCTGGCGTGGGGCGTGAACGGCACTGCGTGTGTGCATGCGAGCCCTACCCCGCATTTCGCCCGGCAGCCAAAGCGATCCCCAGGCCTGCTCTTACCTGGCGCGGGGCGTGAACGGCAGTGCGTGTGCATGCGAGCCCTATCCCGCATTTCGCCCGTAAGCCTACGCGATCCCCAGGCCTGCTCTTACCTGGTGCGGGGCGTGAACGGCAGTGCATGTGCATGCGAGCCCTATCCCGCATTTCGCCCGTTAGCCAACCCGATCCCCCGGCCTGCTCTTACCTGGCGCTGGGCGTGAACGGCAGTGCATGTGCATGCGAGCCGTATCCCGCATTTCGCCCGGCAGCCAAAGCGATCCCTCGGCCTGCTCTTACCTGGCGTGGGCGTGAACGGCAGTGCATGTGCATGCGAGCCCTACCCTGCATTTTGCCCGTTAGCCAACGCGATCCCCCGGCCTGCTCTTACCTAGCGCAATGCGTGAGGGGCACTGCGTGTGTGCATGTGAGCCCTACCCCGCATTTCGCCCGGCAACCAAAGCGTTCTCCTGACCTTCCCTTCGCTGGCGTGGGTCACGAGGGGCACTGCGTGTGTGCATGCGAGCCCTACCCCGCATTTCGCCCGGAAGCCATAGCAATCCCCCGGCTCTCACTTACCTGGCGTGAGGCATGAGGGGCACTGCGTGTGTGCATGTGAGCCCTACCCCGCATTTCGCCCGGAAGCCAAAGCCCTCCCTTTCCTGGCGCAATGCGTGAGGGGCACTGCGTGTGTGCATGTGAGCCCTATCCCGCATTTCGCCCGGCAGCCAAAGCGATCCCCCGGCCTGCTCTTACCTGGCGTGGGGCGTGAACGGCAGTGCGTGTGCATGCGAGCCCTACCCCGCATTTCGCCCGGCAGCAAAAGCGTTCTCCTGACCTTCCCTTCGCTGGCGTGGGTCACGAGGGGCACTGCGTGTGTGCATGTGAGCCCTACCCCGCATTTCGCCCGGAAGCCATAGCAATCCCCCGGCTCTCACTTACCTGGCGTGGGGCATGAGGGGCACTGCGTGTGTGCATGTGAGCCCTACCCCGCATTTCGCCCGGAAGCCAAAGCCCTCCCTTTCCTGGCGTAATGCGTGAGGGGCACTGCGTGTGTGCATGTGAGCCCTACCCCGCAGTTCGCCCGGCAACCAAAGCGTTCTCCTGACTTTCCCTTCCCTGGCGTGGGGCACGAGGGGCGCTGCATGTGTGCATGTGAGCCCTACCCCGCATTTCGCCCGGCAGCCAAAGCGATCCCCCGGCCTGCTCTTACCTGGCGCGGGGCGTGAACGGCAGTGCGTGTGCATGCGAGCCCTATCCCGCATTTCGCCCGTAAGCCTACGCGATCCCCAGGCCATCTATAACCTGGCGTGGGGCGTGAACGGCAGTGCGTGTGCATGCGAGCCCTACCCCGCATTTCGCCCGGCAGCCAAAGCGATCCCCCGGCCTGCTCTTACCTGGCGCGGGGCGTGAACGGCAGTGCGTGTGCATGCGAGCCCTATCCCGCATTTCGCCTGTAAGCCTACGCGATCCCCAGGCCTGCTCTTACCTGGTGCGGGGCGTGAACGGCAGTGCATGTGCATGCGAGCCCTATCCCGCATTTCGCCCGTTAGCCAACCCGATCCCCCGGCCTGCTCTTACCTGGCGCTGGGCGTGAACGGCAGTGCATGTGCATGCGAGCCGTATCCCGCATTTCGCCCGGCAGCCAAAGCGATCCCTCGGCCTGCTCTTACCTGGCGTGGGCATGAACGGCAGTGCATGTGCATGCGAGCCCTACCCTGCATTTTGCCCGTTAGCCAACGCGATCCCCCGGCCTGCTCTTACCTGGCGCAATGCGTGAGGGGCACTGCGTGTGTGCATGTGAGCCCTACCCCGCAGTTCGCCCGGCAACCAAAGCGTTCTCCTGACTTTCCCTTCCCTGGCGTGGGGCACGAGGGGCGCTGCATGTGTGCATGTGAGCCCTACCCCGCATTTCGCCCGGCAGCCAAAGCGATCCCCCGGCCTGCTCTTACCTGGCGCGGGGCGTGAACGGCAGTGCGTGTGCATGCGAGCCCTATCCCGCATTTCGCCCGTAAGCCTACGCGATCCCCAGGCCATCTATAACCTGGCGTGGGGCGTGAACGGCAGTGCGTGTGCATGCGAGCCCTACCCCGCATTTCGCCCGGCAGCCAAAGCGATCCCCCGGCCTGCTCTTACCTGGCGCGGGGCGTGAACGGCAGTGCGTGTGCATGCGAGCCCTATCCCGCATTTCGCCTGTAAGCCTACGCGATCCCCAGGCCTGCTCTTACCTGGTGCGGGGCGTGAACGGCAGTGCATGTGCATGCGAGCCCTATCCCGCATTTCGCCCGTTAGCCAACCCGATCCCCCGGCCTGCTCTTACCTGGCGCTGGGCGTGAACGGCAGTGCATGTGCATGCGAGCCGTATCCCGCATTTCGCCCGGCAGCCAAAGCGATCCCTCGGCCTGCTCTTACCTGGCGTGGGCATGAACGGCAGTGCATGTGCATGCGAGCCCTACCCTGCATTTTGCCCGTTAGCCAACGCGATCCCCCGGCCTGCTCTTACCTGGCGCAATGCGTGAGGGGCACTGCGTGTGTGCATGCGAGCCCTACCCCGCATTTCGCCCGGCAGCAAAAGCGTTCTCCTGACCTTCCCTTCGCTGGCGTGGGTCACGAGGGGCACTGCGTGTGTGCATGTGAGCCCTACCCCGCATTTCGCCCGGAAGCCATAGCAATCCCCCGGCTCACACTTACCTGGCGTGGGGCATGAGGGGCACTGCGTGTGTGCATGTGAGCCCTACCCCGCATTTCGCCCGGAAGCCAAAGCCCTCCCTTTCCTGGCGCAATGCGTGAGGGGCACTGCGTGTGTGCATGTGAGCCCTATCCCGCAGTTCGCCCGGCAGCCAAAGCGCTCCCCTGACTTTCCCTTCCCTGGCGTGGGGCACGAGTGGCGCTGCGTGTGTGCATGTGAGCCCTACCCCGCATTTCGCCCGGCAGCCAAAGCGATCCCCCGGCTCTCACTTACCTGGCGTGGGGCATGAGGGGCACTGCGTGTGTGCATGTGAGCCCTACCCCGCATTTCGCCCGGAAGCCAAAGCCCTCCCTTTCCTGGCGCAATGCGTGAGGGGCACTGCGTGTGTGCATGTCAGCCCTACCCCGCAGTTCGCCCGGCAGCCAAAGCGCTCCCCTGACTTTCCCTTCCCTGGCGTGGGGCACGAGGGGCGCTGCGTGTGTGCATGTGAGCCCTACCCCGCATTTCGCCCGGCAGCCAAAGCGATCCCCCGGCTCTCACTTACCTGGCGTGGGGCATGAGGGGCACTGCGTGTGTGCATGTGAGCCCTACCCCGCATTTCGCCCGGAAGCCAAAGCCCTCCCTTTCCTGGCGCAATGCGTGAGGGGCACTGCGTGTGTGCATGTCAGCCCTACCCCGCAGTTCGCCCGGCAGCCAAAGCGCTCCCCTGACTTTCCCTTCCCTGGCGTGGGGCACGAGGGGCGCTGCGTGTGTGCATGTGAGCCCTACCCCGCATTTCGCCCGGCAGCCAAAGCGATCCCCCGGCCTGCTCTTACCTGGCGCGGGGCGTGAACGGCAGTGCGTGTGCATGCGAGCCCTACCCCGCATTTCGCCCGGAAGCCATAGCAATCCCCCGGCTCACACTTACCTGGCGTGGGGCATGAGGGGCACTGCGTGTGTGCATGTGAGCCCTACCCCGCATTTCGCCCGGAAGCCAAAGCCCTCCCTTTCCTGGCGCAATGCGTGAGGGGCACTGCGTGTGTGCATGTGAGCCCTATCCCGCAGTTCGCCCGGCAGCCAAAGCGCTCCCCTGACTTTCCCTTCCCTGGCGTGGGGCACGAGGGGCGCTGCGTGTGTGCATGTGAGCCCTACCCCGCATTTCGCCCGGCAGCCAAAGCGATCCCCCGGCTCTCACTTACCTGGCGTGGGGCATGAGGGGCACTGCGTGTGTGCATGTGAGCCCTACCCCGCATTTCGCCCGGAAGCCAAAGCCCTCCCTTTCCTGGCGCAATGCGTGAGGGGCACTGCGTGTGTGCATGTCAGCCCTACCCCGCAGTTCGCCCGGCAGCCAAAGCGCTCCCCTGACTTTCCCTTCCCTGGCGTGGGGCACGAGGGGCGCTGCGTGTGTGCATGTGAGCCCTACCCCGCATTTCGCCCGGCAGCCAAAGCGATCCCCCGGCCTGCTCTTACCTGGCGCGGGGCGTGAACGGCAGTGCGTGTGCATGCGAGCCCTATCCCGCATTTCGCCCGTAAGCCTACGCGATCCCCCGGCCTGCTCTTACCTGGCGTGGGGCGTGAACGGCAGTGCGTGTGCATGCGAGCCCTACCCCGCATTTCGCCCGGCAGCCAAAGCGATCCCCCGGCCTGCTCTTACCTGGTGCGGGGTGTGAACGGCAGTGCGTGTGCATGCGAGCCCTATCCCGCATTTCGCCCGTAAGCCTACGCGATCCCCAGGCCTGCTCTTACCTGGTGCGGGGCGTGAACGGCAGTGCATGTGCATGCGAGCCCTATCCCGCATTTCACCCGTTAGCCAACCCGATCCCCCGGCCTGCTCTTACCTGGCGCTGGGCGTGAACGGCAGTGCATGTGCATGCGAGCCGTATCCCGCATTTCGCTCGGCAGCCAAAGCGATCCCTCGGCCTGCTCTTACCTGGCGTGGGCGTGAACGGCAGTGCATGTGCATGCGAGCCCTACCCTGCATTTTGCCCGTTAGCCAACGCGATCCCCCGGCCTGCTCTTACCTGGCGCAATGCGTGAGGGGCACTGCGTGTGTGCATGTGAGCCCTACCCCGCATTTCGCCCGGCAACCAAAGCGTTCTCCTGACCTTCCCTTCGTTGGCGTGGGTCACGAGGGGCACTGCGTGTGTGCATGTGAGCCCTACCCCGCATTTCGCCCGGAAGCCATAGCAATCCCCCGGCTCTCACTTACCTGGCGTGGGGCATGAGGGGCACTGCGTGTGTGCATGTGAGCCCTACCCCGCATTTCGCCCGGAAGCCAAAGCCCTCCCTTTCCTGGCGCAATGCGTGAGGGGCACTGCGTGTGTGCATGTGAGCCCTATCCCGCAGTTCGCCCGGCAGCCAAAGCGCTCCCCTGACTTTCCCTTCCATGGCGTGGGGCACGAGGGGCGCTGCGTGTGTGCATGTGAGCCCTACCCCGCATTTCGCCCGGCAGTCAAAGCGATCCCCCGGCCTGCTCTTACCTGGCGCGGGGCGTGAACGGCAGTGCGTGTGCATGCGAGCCCTATCCCGCATTTCGCCCGTAAGCCTACGCGATCCCCAGGCCATCTATTACCTGGCGTGGGGCGTGAACGGCAGTGCGTGTGCATGCGAGCCCTACCCCGCATTTCGCCCGGCAGCCAAAGCGTTCTCCTGACCTTCCCTTCGCTGGCGTGGGTCACGAGGGGCACTGCGTGTGTGCATGTGAGCCCTACCCCGCATTTCGCCCGGAAGCCATAGCAATCCCCCGGCTCTCACTTACCTGGCGTGGGGCATGAGGGGCACTGCGTGTGTGCATGTGAGCCCTACCCCGCATGTCGCCCGGAAGCCAAAGCCCTCCCTTTCCTGGCGCAATGCGTGAGGGGCACTGCGTGTGTGCATGTCAGCCCTACCCCGCAGTTCGCCCGGCAGCCAAAGCGCTCCCCTGACTTTCCCTACCCTGGCGTGGGGCACGAGGGGCGCTGCGTGTGTGCATGTGAGCCCTACCCCGCATTTCGCCCGGCAGCCAAAGCGATCCCCCGGCCTGCTCTTACCTGGCGCGGGGCGTGAACGGCAGTGCGTGTGCATGCGAGCCCTATCCCGCATTTCGCCCGTAAGCCTACGCGATCCCCAGGCCATCTATAACCTGGCGTGGGGCGTGAACGGCAGTGCGTGTGCATGCGAGCCCTACCCCGCATTTCGCCCGGCAGCCAAAGCGATCCCCCGGCCTGCTCTTACCTGGCGCGGGGCGTGAACGGCAGTGCGTGTGCATGCGAGCCCTATCCCGCATTTCGCCTGTAAGCCTACGCGATCCCCAGGCCTGCTCTTACCTGGTGCGGGGCGTGAACGGCAGTGCATGTGCATGCGAGCCCTATCCCGCATTTCGCCCGTTAGCCAACCCGATCCCCCGGCCTGCTCTTACCTGGCGCTGGGCGTGAACGGCAGTGCATGTGCATGCGAGCCGTATCCCGCATTTCGCTCGGCAGCCAAAGCGATCCCTCGGCCTGCTCTTACCTGGCGTGGGCGTGAACGGCAGTGCATGTGCATGCGAGCCCTACCCTGCATTTTGCCCGTTAGCCAACGCGATCCCCCGGCCTGCTCTTACCTGGCGCAATGCGTGAGGGGCACTGCGTGTGTGCATGTGAGCCCTACCCCGCATTTCGCCCGGCAACCAAAGCGTTCTCCTGACCTTCCCTTCGCTGGCGTGGGTCACGAGGGGCACTGCGTGTGTGCAAGTGAGCCCTACCCCGCATTTCGCCCGGAAGCCATAGCAATCCCCCGGCTCTCACTTACCTGGCGTGGGGCATGAGGGGCACTGCGTGTGTGCATGTGAGCCCTACCCCGCATTTCGCCCGGAAGCCAAAGCCCTCCCTTTCCTGGCGCAATGCGTGAGGGGCACTGCGTGTGTGCATGTGAGCCCTACCCCGCAGTTCGCCCGGCAGCCAAAGCGCTCCGATGACTTTCCCTTCCCTGGCGTGGGGCACGAGGGGCACTGCGTGTGTGCATGTGAGCCCTACCCCGCATTTCGCCCGGAAGCCAAAGCCCTCCCTTTCCTGGCGCAATGCGTGAGGGGCACTGCGTGTGTGCATGTCAGCCCTACCCCGCAGTTCGCCCGGCAGCCAAAGCGCTCCCCTGACTTTCCCTTCCCTGGCGTGGGGCACGAGGGGCGCTGCGTGTGTGCATGTGAGCCCTACCCCGCATTTCGCCCGGCAGCCAAAGCGATCCCCCGGCCTGCTCTTACCTGGCGCGGGGCGTGAACGGCAGTGCATGTGCATGCGAGCCCTACCCTGCATTTTGCCCGTTAGCCAACGCGATCCCCCGGCCTGCTCTTACCTGGCGCAATGCGTGAGGGGCACTGCGTGTGTGCATGTGAGCCCTACCCCGCATTTCGCCCGGCAGCCAAAGCGTTCTCCTGACCTTCCCTTCGCTGGCGTGGGTCACGAGGGGCACTGCGTGTGTGCATGTGAGCCCTACCCCGCATTTCGCCCGGAAGCCATAGCAATCCCCCGGCTCTCACTTACCTGGCGTGGGGCATGAGGGGCACTGCGTGTGTGCATGTTAGCCCTACCCCGCATTTCGCCCGGCAGCCAAAGCGTTCTCCTGACCTTCCCTTCGCTGGCGTGGGTCACGAGGGGCACTGCGTGTGTGCATGTGAGCCCTACCCCGCATTTCGCCCGGAAGCCATAGCAATCCCCCGGCTCTCACTTACCTGGCGTGGGGCATGAGGGGCACTGCGTGTGTGCATGTGAGCCCTACCCCGCATTTCGCCCGGAAGCCAAAGCCCTCCCTTTCCTGGCGCAATGCGTGAGGGGCACTGCGTGTGTGCATGTGAGCCCTACCCCGCAGTTCGCCCGGCAGCCAAAGCGCTCCCCTGACTTTCCCTTCCCTGGCGTGGGGCACGAGGGGCGCTGCGTGTGTGCATGTGAGCCCTACCCCGCATTTCGCCCGGCAGTCAAAGCGATCCCCCGGCCTGCTCTTACCTGGCGCGGGGCGTGAACGGCAGTGCGTGTGCATGCGAGCCCTATCCCGCATTTCGCCCGTAAGCCTACGCGATCCCCATGCCATCTCTTACCTGGCGTGGGGCGTGAACGGCAGTGCGTGTGCATGCGAGCCCTACCCCGCATTTCGCCCGGCAGCCAAAGCGTTCTCCTGACCTTCCCTTCGCTGGCGTGGGGCATGAGGGGCACTGCGTGTGTGCATGTGAGCCCTACCCCGCATTTCGCCCGGAAGCCAAAGCCCTCCCTTTCCTGGCGCAATGCGTGAGGGGCACTGCGTGTGTGCATGTGAGCCCTACCCCGCAGTTCGCCCGGCAGCCAAAGCGCTCCGATGACTTTCCCTTCCCTGGCGTGGGGCACGAGGGGCACTGCGTGTGTGCATGTGAGCCCTACCCCGCATTTCGCCCGGAAGCCAAAGCCCTCCCTTTCCTGGCGCAATGCGTGAGGGGCACTGCGTGTGTGCATGTGAGCCCTACCCCGCAGTTCGCCCGGCAGCCAAAGCGCTCCCCTGACTTTCCCTTCCCTGGCGTGGGGCACGAGGGGCGCTGCGTGTGTGCATGTGAGCCCTACCCCGCATTTCGCCCGGCAGCCAAAGCGATCCCCCGGCCTGCTCTTACCTGGCGCAATGCGTGAGGGGCACTGCGTGTGTGCATGTGAGCCCTACCCCGCATTTCGCCCGGCAGCCAAAGCGTTCTCCTGACCTTCCCTTCGCTGGCGTGGGTCACGAGGGGCACTGCGTGTGTGCATGTGAGCCCTACCCCGCATTTCGCCCGGAAGCCATAGCAATCCCCCGGCTCTCACTTACCTGGCGTGGGGCATGAGGGGCACTGCGTGTGTGCATGTTAGCCCTACCCCGCATTTCGCCCGGCAGCCAAAGCGTTCTCCTGACCTTCCCTTCGCTGGCGTGGGTCACGAGGGGCACTGCGTGTGTGCATGTGAGCCCTACCCCGCATTTCGCCCGGAAGCCATAGCAATCCCCCGGCTCTCACTTACCTGGCGTGGGGCATGAGGGGCACTGCGTGTGTGCATGTGAGCCCTACCCCGCATTTCGCCCGGAAGCCAAAGCCCTCCCTTTCCTGGCGCAATGCGTGAGGGGCACTGCGTGTGTGCATGTGAGCCCTACCCCGCAGTTCGCCCGGCAGCCAAAGCGCTCCCCTGACTTTCCCTTCCCTGGCGTGGGGCACGAGGGGCGCTGCGTGTGTGCATGTGAGCCCTACCCCGCATTTCGCCCGGCAGTCAAAGCGATCCCCCGGCCTGCTCTTACCTGGCGCGGGGCGTGAACGGCAGTGCGTGTGCATGCGAGCCCTATCCCGCATTTCGCCCGTAAGCCTACGCGATCCCCATGCCATCTCTTACCTGGCGTGGGGCGTGAACGGCAGTGCGTGTGCATGCGAGCCCTACCCCGCATTTCGCCCGGCAGCCAAAGCGTTCTCCTGACCTTCCCTTCGCTGGCGTGGGTCACGAGGGGCACTGCGTGTGTGCATGTGAGCCCTACCCCGCATTTCGCCCGGAAGCCATAGCAATCCCCCGGCTCTCACTTACCTGGCGTGGGGCATGAGGGGCACTGCGTGTGTGCATGTGAGCCCTACCCCGCAGTTCGCCCGGCAGCCAAAGCGCTCCCCTGACTTTCCCTTCCCTGGCGTGGGGCATGAGGGGCGCTGCGTGTGTGCATGTGAGCCCTACCCCGCATTTCGCCCGGCAGCCAAAGCGATCCCCCGGCCTGCTCTTACCTGGCGCGGGGCGTGAACGGCAGTGCGTGTGCATGCGAGCCCTATCCCGCATTTCGCCCGTAAGCCTACGCGATCCCCATGCCATCTCTTACCTGGCGTGGGGCGTGAACGGCAGTGCGTGTGCATGCGAGCCCTACCCCGCATTTCGCCCGGCAGCCAAAGCGTTCTCCTGACCTTCCCTTCGCTGGCGTGGGGCATGAGGGGCACTGCGTGTGTGCATGTGAGCCCTACCCCGCATTTCGCCCGGAAGCCAAAGCCCTCCCTTTCCTGGCGCAATGCGTGAGGGGCACTGCGTGTGTGCATGTGAGCCCTACCCCGCAGTTCGCCCGGCAGCCAAAGCGCTCCGATGACTTTCCCTTCCCTGGCGTGGGGCACGAGGGGCACTGCGTGTGTGCATGTGAGCCCTACCCCGCATTTCGCCCGGAAGCCAAAGCCCTCCCTTTCCTGGCGCAATGCGTGAGGGGCACTGCGTGTGTGCATGTGAGCCCTACCCCGCAGTTCGCCCGGCAGCCAAAGCGCTCCCCTGACTTTCCCTTCCCTGGCGTGGGGCACGAGGGGCGCTGCGTGTGTGCATGTGAGCCCTACCCCGCATTTCGCCCGGCAGCCAAAGCGATCCCCCGGCCTGCTCTTACCTGGCGCGGGGCGTGAACGGCAGTGCATGTGCATGCGAGCCCTACCCTGCATTTTGCCCGTTAGCCAACGCGATCCCCCGGCCTGCTCTTACCTGGCGCAATGCGTGAGGGGCACTGCGTGTGTGCATGTGAGCCCTACCCCGCATTTCGCCCGGCAGCCAAAGCGTTCTCCTGACCTTCCCTTCGCTGGCGCGGGTCACGAGGGGCACTGCGTGTGTGCATGTGAGCCCTACCCCGCATTTCGCCCGGAAGCCATAGCAATCCCCCGGCTCTCACTTACCTGGCGTGGGGCATGAGGGGCACTGCGTGTGTGCATGTTAGCCCTACCCCGCATTTCGCCCGGCAGCCAAAGCGTTCTCCTGACCTTCCCTTCGCTGGCGTGGGTCACGAGGGGCACTGCGTGTGTGCATGTGAGCCCTACCCCGCATTTCGCCCGGAAGCCATAGCAATCCCCCGGCTCTCACTTACCTGGCGTGGGGCATGAGGGGCACTGCGTGTGTGCATGTGAGCCCTACCCCGCATTTCGCCCGGAAGCCAAAGCCCTCCCTTTCCTGGCGCAATGCGTGAGGGGCACTGCGTGTGTGCATGTGAGCCCTACCCCGCAGTTCGCCCGGCAGCCAAAGCGCTCCCCTGACTTTCCCTTCCCTGGCGTGGGGCACGAGGGGCGCTGCGTGTGTGCATGTGAGCCCTACCCCGCATTTCGCCCGGCAGTCAAAGCGATCCCCCGGCCTGCTCTTACCTGGCGCGGGGCGTGAACGGCAGTGCGTGTGCATGCGAGCCCTATCCCGCATTTCGCCCGTAAGCCTACGCGATCCCCATGCCATCTCTTACCTGGCGTGGGGCGTGAACGGCAGTGCGTGTGCATGCGAGCCCTACCCCGCATTTCGCCCGGCAGCCAAAGCGTTCTCCTGACCTTCCCTTCGCTGGCGTGGGTCACGAGGGGCACTGCGTGTGTGCATGTGAGCCCTACCCCGCATTTCGCCCGGAAGCCATAGCAATCCCCCGGCTCTCACTTACCTGGCGTGGGGCATGAGGGGCACTGCGTGTGTGCATGTGAGCCCTACCCCGCAGTTCGCCCGGCAGCCAAAGCGCTCCCCTGACTTTCCCTTCCCTGGCGTGGGGCATGAGGGGCGCTGCGTGTGTGCATGTGAGCCCTACCCCGCATTTCGCCCGGCAGCCAAAGCGATCCCCCGGCTCTCACTTACCTGGCGCGGGGCGTGAACGGCAGTGCGTGTGCATGCGAGCCCTATCCCGCATTTCGCCCGTAAGCCTACGCGATCCCCATGCCATCTCTTACCTGGCGTGGGGCGTGAACGGCAGTGCGTGTGCATTCGAGCCCTACCCCGCATTTCGCCCGGCAGCCAAAGCGTTCTCCTGACCTTCCCTTCGCTGGCGTGGGTCACGAGGGGCACTGCGTGTGTGCATGTGAGCCCTACCCCGCATTTCGCCCGGCAGCCAAAGCAATCCCCCGGCTCTCACTTACCTGGCGTGGGGCATGAGGGGCACTGCGTGTGTGCATGTGAGCCCTACCCCGCAGTTCGCCCGGCAGCCAAAGCCCTCCCTTTCCTGGCGCAATGCGTGAGGGGCACTGCGTGTGTGCATGTGAGCCCTACCCCGCAGTTCGCCCGGCAGCCAAAGCGCTCCCCTGACTTTCCCTTCCCTGGCGTGGGGCACGAGGGGCGCTGCGTGTGTGCATGTGAGCCCTACCCCGCATTTCGCCCGGCAGTCAAAGCGATCCCCCGGCCTGCTCTTACCTGGCGCGGGGCGTGAACGGCAGTGCGTGTGCATGCGAGCCCTATCCCGCATTTCGCCCGTAAGCCTACGCGATCCCCATGCCATCTCTTACCTGGCGTGGGGCGTGAACGGCAGTGCGTGTGCATGCGAGCCCTACCCCGCATTTCGCCCGGCAGCCAAAGCGTTCTCCTGACCTTCCCTTCGCTGGCGTGGGTCACGAGGGGCACTGCGTGTGTGCATGTGAGCCCTACCCCGCATTTCGCCCGGAAGCCATAGCAATCCCCCGGCTCTCACTTACCTGGCGTGGGGCATGAGGGGCACTGCGTGTGTGCATGTGAGCCCTACCCCGCAGTTCGCCCGGCAGCCAAAGCGCTCCCCTGACTTTCCCTTCCCTGGCGTGGGGCATGAGGGGCGCTGCGTGTGTGCATGTGAGCCCTACCCCGCATTTCGCCCGGCAGCCAAAGCGATCCCCCGGCTCTCACTTACCTGGCGCGGGGCGTGAACGGCAGTGCGTGTGCATGCGAGCCCTATCCCGCATTTCGCCCGTAAGCCTACGCGATCCCCATGCCATCTCTTACCTGGCGTGGGGCGTGAACGGCAGTGCGTGTGCATTCGAGCCCTACCCCGCATTTCGCCCGGCAGCCAAAGCGTTCTCCTGACCTTCCCTTCGCTGGCGTGGGTCACGAGGGGCACTGCGTGTGTGCATGTGAGCCCTACCCCGCATTTCGCCCGGCAGCCAAAGCAATCCCCCGGCTCTCACTTACCTGGCGTGGGGCATGAGGGGCACTGCGTGTGTGCATGTGAGCCCTACCCCGCAGTTCGCCCGGCAGCCAAAGCCCTCCCTTTCCTGGCGCAATGCGTGAGGGGCACTGCGTGTGTGCATGTGAGCCCTACCCCGCAGTTCGCCCGGCAGCCAAAGCGCTCCCCTGACTTTCCCTTCCCTGGCGTGGGGCACGAGGGGCGCTGCGTGTGTGCATGTGAGCCCTACCCCGCATTTCGCCCGGCAGCCAAAGCGATCCCCCGGCCTGCTCTTACCTGGCGCGGGGCGTGAACGGCAGTGCGTGTGCATGCGAGCCCTATCCCGCATTTCGCCCGTAAGCCTACGCGATCCCCATGCCATCTCTTACCTGGCGTGGGGCGTGAACGGCAGTGCGTGTGCATGCGAGCCCTACCCCGCATTTCGCCCGGCAGCCAAAGCGTTCTCCTGACCTTCCCTTCGCTGGCGTGGGTCACGAGGGGCACTGCGTGTGTGCATGTGAGCCCTAACCCGCATTTCGCCCGGAAGCCATAGCAATCCCCCGGCTCTCACTTACCTGGCGTGGGGCATGAGGGGCACTGCGTGTGTGCATGTGAGCCCTACCCCGCAGTTCGCCCGGCAGCCAAAGCGCTCCCCTGACTTTCCCTTCCCTGGCGTGGGGCACGAGGGGCGCTGCGTGTGTGCATGTGAGCCCTACCCCGCAGTTCGCCCGGCAGTCAAAGCGATCCCCCGGCCTGCTCTTACCTGGCGCGGGGCGTGAACGGCAGTGCGTGTGCATGCGAGCCCTATCCCGCATTTCGCCCGTAAGCCTACGCGATCCCCAGGCCATCTATTACCTGGCGTGGGGCGTGAACGGCAGTGCGTGTGCATGCGAGCCCTACCCCGCATTTCGCCCGGCAGCCAAAGCGTTCTCCTGACCTTCCCTTCGCTGGCGTGGGTCACGAGGGGCACTGCGTGTGTGCATGTGAGCCCTACCCCGCATTTCACCCGGAAGCCATAGCAATCCCCCGGCTCTCACTTACCTGGCGTGGGGCATGAGGGGCACTGCGTGTGTGCATGTGAGCCCTACCCCGCAGTTCGCCCGGCAGCCAAAGCGCTCCCCTGACTTTCCCTTCCCTGGCGTGGGGCACGAGGGGCGCTGCGTGTGTGCATGTGAGCCCTACCCCGCATTTCGCCCGGCAGCCAAAGCGATCCCCCGGCCTGCTCTTACCTGGCGCGGGGCGTGAACGGCAGTGCGTGTGCATGCGAGCCCTATCCCGCATTTCGCCCGTAAGCCTACGCGATCCCCATGCCATCTCTTACCTGGCGTGGGGCGTGAACGGCAGTGCGTGTGCATGCGAGCCCTACCCCGCATTTCGCCCGGCAGCCAAAGCGTTCTCCTGACCTTCCCTTCGCTGGCGTGGGTCACGAGGGGCACTGCGTGTGTGCATGTGAGCCCTACCCCGCATTTCGCCCGGCAGCCAAAGCGATCCCCCGGCTCTCACTTACCTGGCGTGGGGCATGAGGGGCACTGCGTGTGTGCATGTGAGCCCTACCCCGCATTTCGCCCGGAAGCCAAAGCCCTCCCTTTCCTGGCGCAATGCGTGAGGGGCACTGCGTGTGTGCATGTGAGCCCTACCCCGCAGTTCGCCCGGCAGCCAAAGCGCTCCCCTGACTTTCCCTTCCCTGGCGTGGGGCACGAGGGGCGCTGCGTGTGTGCATGTGAGCCCTACCCCGCATTTCGCCCGGCAGTCAAAGCGATCCCCCGGCCTGCTCTTACCTGGCGCGGGGCGTGAACGGCAGTGCGTGTGCATGCGAGCCCTATCCCGCATTTCGCCCGTAAGCCTACGCGATCCCCATGCCATCTCTTACCTGGCGTGGGGCGTGAACGGCAGTGCGTGTGCATTCGAGCCCTACCCCGCATTTCGCCCGGCAGCCAAAGCGTTCTCCTGACCTTCCCTTCGCTGGCGTGGGTCACGAGGGGCACTGCGTGTGTGCATGTGAGCCCTAACCCGCATTTCGCCCGGAAGCCATAGCAATCCCCCGGCTCTCACTTACCTGGCGTGGGGCATGAGGGGCACTGCGTGTGTGCATGTGAGCCCTACCCCGCAGTTCGCCCGGCAGCCAAAGCGCTCCCCTGACTTTCCCTTCCCTGGCGTGGGGCACGAGGGGCGCTGCGTGTGTGCATGTGAGCCCTACCCCGCATTTCGCCCGGCAGCCAAAGCGATCCCCCGGCCTGCTCTTACCTGGCGCGGGGCGTGAACGGCAGTGCGTGTGCATGCGAGCCCTATCCCGCATTTCGCCCGTAAGCCTACGCGATCCCCAGGCCATCTATTACCTGGCGTGGGGCGTGAACGGCAGTGCGTGTGCATGCGAGCCCTACCCCGCATTTCGCCCGGCAGCCAAAGCGTTCTCCTGACCTTCCCTTCGCTGGCGTGGGTCACGAGGGGCACTGCGTGTGTGCATGTGAGCCCTACCCCGCATTTCGCCCGGAAGCCATAGCAATCCCCCGGCTCTCACTTACCTGGCGTGGGGCATGAGGGGCACTGCGTGTGTGCATGTGAGCCCTACCCCGCATTTCGCCCGGAAGCCAAAGCCCTCCCTTTCCTGGCGCAATGCGTGAGGGGCACTGCGTGTGTGCATGTGAGCCCTACCCCGCAGTTCGCCCGGCAGCCAAAGCGCTCCCCTGACTTTCCCTTCCCTGGCGTGGGGCACGAGGGGCGCTGCGTGTGTGCATGTGAGCCCTACCCCGCATTTCGCCCGGCAGCCAAAGCGATCCCCCGGCCTGCTCTTACCTGGCGCGGGGCGTGAACGGCAGTGCGTGTGCATGCGAGCCCTATCCCGCATTTCGCCCGTAAGCCTACGCGATCCCCATGCCATCTCTTACCTGGCGTGGGGCGTGAACGGCAGTGCGTGTGCATGCGAGCCCTACCCCGCATTTCGCCCGGCAGCCAAAGCGTTCTCCTGACCTTCCCTTCGCTGGCGTGGGTCACGAGGGGCACTGCGTGTGTGCATGTGAGCCCTAACCCGCATTTCGCCCGGAAGCCATAGCAATCCCCCGGCTCTCACTTACCTGGCGTGGGGCATGAGGGGCACTGCGTGTGTGCATGTGAGCCCTACCCCGCAGTTCGCCCGGCAGCCAAAGCGCTCCCCTGACTTTCCCTTCCCTGGCGTGGGGCACGAGGGGCGCTGCGTGTGTGCATGTGAGCCCTACCCCCGCATTTCGCCCGGCAGCCAAAGCGATCCCCCGGCCTGCTCTTACCTGGCGCGGGGCGTGAACGGCAGTGCGTGTGCATGCGAGCCCTATCCCGCATTTCGCCCGTAAGCCTACGCGATCCCCAGGCCATCTATTACCTGGCGTGGGGCGTGAACGGCAGTGCGTGTGCATGCGAGCCCTACCCCGCATTTCGCCCGGCAGCCAAAGCGTTCTCCTGACCTTCCCTTCGCTGGCGTGGGTCACGAGGGGCACTGCGTGTGTGCATGTGAGCCCTACCCCGCATTTCGCCCGGAAGCCATAGCAATCCCCCGGCTCTCACTTACCTGGCGTGGGGCATGAGGGGCACTGCGTGTGTGCATGTGAGCCCTACCCCGCATTTCGCCCGGAAGCCAAAGCCCTCCCTTTCCTGGCGCAATGCGTGAGGGGCACTGCGTGTGTGCATGTGAGCCCTACCCCGCAGTTCGCCCGGCAGCCAAAGCGATCCCCTGACTTTCCCTTCCCTGGCGTGGGGCACGAGGGGCGCTGCGTGTGTGCATGTGAGCCCTACCCCGCATTTCGCCCGGCAGCCAAAGCGATCCCCCGGCCTGCTCTTACCTGGCGCGGGGCGTGAACGGCAGTGCGTGTGCATGCGAGCCCTATCCCGCATTTCGCCCGTAAGCCTACGCGATCCCCATGCCATCTCTTACCTGGCGTGGGGGCGTGAACGGCAGTGCGTGTGCATGCGAGCCCTACCCCGCAGTTCGCCCGGCAGCCAAAGCGTTCTCCTGACCTTCCCTTCGCTGGCGTGGGTCACGAGGGGCACTGCGTGTGTGCATGTGAGCCCTACCCCGCATTTCGCCCGGAAGCCATAGCAATCCCCCGGCTCTCACTTACCTGGCGTGGGGCATGAGGGGCACTGCGTGTGTGCATGTGAGCCCTACCCCGCAGTTCGCCCGGCAGCCAAAGCGCTCCCCTGACTTTCCCTTCCCTGGCGTGGGGCACGAGGGGCGCTGCGTGTGTGCATGTGAGCCCTACCCCGCATTTCGCCCGGCAGCCAAAGCGATCCCCCGGCCTGCTCTTACCTGGCGCGGGGCGTGAACGGCAGTGCGTGTGCATGCGAGCCCTATCCCGCATTTCGCCCGTAAGCCTACGCGATCCCCAGGCCATCTATTACCTGGCGTGGGGCGTGAACGGCAGTGCGTGTGCATGCGAGCCCTACCCCGCATTTCGCCCGGCAGCCAAAGCGTTCTCCTGACCTTCCCTTCGCTGGCGTGGGTCACGAGGGGCACTGCGTGTGTGCATGTGAGCCCTACCCCGCATTTCGCCCGGAAGCCATAGCAATCCCCCGGCTCTCACTTACCTGGCGTGGGGCATGAGGGGCACTGCGTGTGTGCATGTGAGCCCTACCCCGCATTTCGCCCGGAAGCCAAAGCCCTCCCTTTCCTGGCGCAATGCGTGAGGGGCACTGCGTGTGTGCATGTGAGCCCTACCCCGCAGTTCGCCCGGCAGCCAAAGCGCTCCCCTGACTTTCCCTTCCCTGGCGTGGGGCACGAGGGGCACTGCGTGTTTGCATGTGAGCCCTACCCCGCATTTCGCCCGTAAGCCTACGCGATCCCCCGGCTCTCACTTACCTGGCGTGGGGCATGAGGGGCACTGCGTGTGTGCATGTGAGCCCTACCCCGCATTTCGCCCGGCAACCAAAGCGTTCTCCTGACCTTCCCTTCGCTGGCGTGGGTCACGAGGGGCACTGCGTGTGTGCATGTGAGCCCTACCCCGCATTTCGCCCGGAAGCCATAGCAATCCCCCGGCTCTCACTTACCTGGCGTGGGGCATGAGGGGCACTGCGTGTGTGCATGTGAGCCCTACCCCCGCATTTCGCCCGGAAGCCAAAGCGCTCCCCTGACTTTCCCTTCCCTGGCGTGGGGCACGAGGGGCGCTGCGTGTGTGCATGTGAGCCCTACCCCGCATTTCGCCCGGCAGCCAAAGCGATCCCCCGGCCTGCTCTTACCTAGCGCGGGGCGTGAACGGCAGTGCGTGTGCATGCGAGCCCTATCCCGCATTTCGCCCGTAAGCCTACGCGATCCCCAGGCCATCTCTTACCTGGCGTGGGGCGTGAACGGCAGTGCGTGTGCATGCGAGCCCTACCCCGCATTTCGCCCGGCAGCCAAAGCGTTCTCCTGACCTTCCCTTCGCTGGCGTGGGTCACGAGGGGCACTGCGTGTGTGCATGTGAGCCCTACCCCGCATTTCGCCCGGAAGCCATAGCAATCCCCCGGCTCTCACTTACCTGGCGTGGGGCATGAGGGGCACTGCGTGTGTGCATGTGAGCCCTACCCCGCATTTCGCCCGGAAGCCAAGCCCTCCCTTCCTGGCGCAATGCGTGAGGGGCACTGCGTGTGTGCATGTGAGCCCTACCCCGCAGTTCGCCCGGCAGCCAAAGCGATCCCCTGACTTTCCCTTCCCTGGCGTGGGGCACGAGGGGCGCTGCGTGTGTGCATGTGAGCCCTACCCCGCATTTCGCCCGGCAGCCAAAGCGATCCCCCGGCCTGCTCTTACCTGGCGCGGGGCGTGAACGGCAGTGCGTGTGCATGCGAGCCCTATCCCGCATTTCGCCCGTAAGCCTACGCGATCCCCATGCCATCTCTTACCTGGCGTGGGGCGTGAACGGCAGTGCGTGTGCATGCGAGCCCTACCCCGCATTTCGCCCGGCAGCCAAAGCGTCCCCATGCCATCTCTTACCTGGCGTGGGGCGTGAACGGCAGTGCGTGTGCATGCGAAGCCCTACCCCCGCATTTCGCCCGGCAGCCAAAGCGTTCTCCTGACCTTCCCTTCGCTGGAGTGGGTCACGAGGGGCACTGCGTGTGTGCATGTGAGCCATACCCCGCATTTCGCCCCGGAAGCCATAGCAATCCCCCGGCTCTCACTTACCTGGCGTGGGGCATGAGGGGCACTGCGTGTGTGCATGTGAGCCCTACCCCGCAGTTCGCCCGGCAGCCAAGCGCTCCCCTGACTTTCCCTTCCCTGGCGTGGGGCATGAGGGGCGCTGCGTGTGTGCATGTGAGCCCTACCCCGCATTTCGCCCGGCAGCCAAAGCGATCCCCCGGCCTGCTCTTACCTGGCGCGGGGCGTGAACGGCAGTGCGTGTGCATGCGAGCCCTATCCCGCATTTCGCCCGTAAGCCTACGCGATCCCCATGCCATCTCTTACCTGGCGTGGGGCGTGAACGGCAGTGCGTGTGCATGCGAGCCCTACCCCGCATTTCGCCCGGCAGCCAAAGCGTTCTCCTGACCTTCCCTTCGCTGGCGTGGGTCACGAGGGGCACTGCGTGTGTGCATGTGAGCCCTACCCCGCATTTCGCCCGGCAGCCAAAGCAATCCCCCGGCTCTCACTTACCTGGCGTGGGGCATGAGGGGCACTGCGTGTGTGCATGTGAGCCCTACCCCGCATTTCGCCCGGAAGCCAAAGCCCTCCCTTTCCTGGCGCAATGCGTGAGGGGCACTGCGTGTGTGCATGTGAGCCCTACCCCGCAGTTCGCCCGGCAGCCAAAGCGCTCCCCTGACTTTCCCTTCCCTGGCGTGGGGCACGAGGGGCGCTGCGTGTGTGCATGTGAGCCCTACCCCGCATTTCGCCCGGCAGTCAAAGCGATCCCCCGGCCTGCTCTTACCTGGCGCGGGGCGTGAACGGCAGTGCGTGTGCATGCGAGCCCTATCCCGCATTTCGCCCGTAAGCCTACGCGATCCCCATGCCATCTCTTACCTGGCGTGGGGCGTGAACGGCAGTGCGTGTGCATGCGAGCCCTACCCCGCATTTCGCCCGGCAGCCAAAGCGTTCTCCTGACCTTCCCTTCGCTGGCGTGGGTCACGAGGGGCACTGCGTGTGTGCATGTGAGCCCTACCCCGCATTTCGCCCGGAAGCCATAGCAATCCCCCGGCTCTCACTTACCTGGCGTGGGGCATGAGGGGCACTGCGTGTGTGCATGTGAGCCCTACCCCGCAGTTCGCCCGGCAGCCAAAGCGCTCCCCTGACTTTCCCTTCCCTGGCGTGGGGCACGAGGGGCGCTGCGTGTGTGCATGTGAGCCCTACCCCGCAGTTCGCCCGGCAGTCAAAGCGATCCCCCGGCCTGCTCTTACCTGGCGCGGGGCGTGAACGGCAGTGCGTGTGCATGCGAGCCCTATCCCGCATTTCGCCCGTAAGCCTACGCGATCCCCATGCCATCTCTTACCTGGCGTGGGGCGTGAACGGCAGTGCGTGTGCATGCGAGCCCTACCCCGCATTTCGCCCGGCAGCCAAAGCGTTCTCCTGACCTTCCCTTCGCTGGCGTGGGTCACGAGGGGCACTGCGTGTGTGCATGTGAGCCCTACCCCGCATTTCGCCCGGAAGCCATAGCAATCCCCCGGCTCTCACTTACCTGGCGTGGGGCATGAGGGGCACTGCGTGTGTGCATGTGAGCCCTACCCCGCAGTTCGCCCGGCAGCCAAAGCGCTCCCCTGACTTTCCCTTCCCTGGCGTGGGGCACGAGGGGCGCTGCGTGTGTGCATGTGAGCCCTACCCCGCAGTTCGCCCGGCAGTCAAAGCGATCCCCCGGCCTGCTCTTACCTGGCGCGGGGCGTGAACGGCAGTGCGTGTGCATGCGAGCCCTATCCCGCATTTCGCCCGTAAGCCTACGCGATCCCCATGCCATCTCTTACCTGGCGTGGGGCGTGAACGGCAGTGCGTGTGCATGCGAGCCCTACCCCGCATTTCGCCCGGCAGCCAAAGCGTTCTCCTGACCTTCCCTTCGCTGGCGTGGGTCACGAGGGGCACTGCGTGTGTGCATGTGAGCCCTACCCCGCATTTCGCCCGGAAGCCATAGCAATCCCCCGGCTCTCACTTACCTGGCGTGGGGCATGAGGGGCACTGCGTGTGTGCATGTGAGCCCTACCCCGCAGTTCGCCCGGCAGCCAAAGCGCTCCCCTGACTTTCCCTTCCCTGGCGTGGGGCACGAGGGGCGCTGCGTGTGTGCATGTGAGCCCTACCCCGCAGTTCGCCCGGCAGCCAAAGCGATCCCCCGGCCTGCTCTTACCTGGCGCGGGGCGTGAACGGCAGTGCGTGTGCATGCGAGCCCTATCCCGCATTTCGCCCGTAAGCCTACGCGATCCCCAGGCCATCTATTACCTGGCGTGGGGCGTGAACGGCAGTGCGTGTGCATGCGAGCCCTACCCCGCATTTCGCCCGGCAGCCAAAGCGTTCTCCTGACCTTCCCTTCGCTGGCGTGGGTCACGAGGGGCACTGCGTGTGTGCATGTGAGCCCTACCCCGCATTTCGCCCGGCAGCCATAGCAATCCCCCGGCTCTCACTTACCTGGCGTGGGGCATGAGGGGCACTGCGTGTGTGCATGTGAGCCCTACCCCGCATTTCGCCCGGAAGCCAAAGCCCTCCCTTTCCTGGCGCAATGCGTGAGGGGCACTGCGTGTGTGCATGTGAGCCCTACCCCGCAGTTCGCCCGGCAGCCAAAGCGCTCCCCTGACTTTCCCTTCCCTGGCGTGGGGCACGAGGGGCGCTGCGTGTGTGCATGTGAGCCCTACCCCGCATTTCGCCCGGCAGTCAAAGCGATCCCCCGGCCTGCTCTTACCTGGCGCGGGGCGTGAACGGCAGTGCGTGTGCATGCGAGCCCTATCCCGCATTTCGCCCGTAAGCCTACGCGATCCCCATGCCATCTCTTACCTGGCGTGGGGCGTGAACGGCAGTGCGTGTGCATGCGAGCCCTACCCCGCATTTCGCCCGGCAGCCAAAGCGTTCTCCTGACCTTCCCTTCGCTGGCGTGGGTCACGAGGGGCACTGCGTGTGTGCATGTGAGCCCTACCCCGCATTTCGCCCGGAAGCCATAGCAATCCCCCGGCTCTCACTTACCTGGCGTGGGGCATGAGGGGCACTGCGTGTGTGCATGTGAGCCCTACCCCGCAGTTCGCCCGGCAGCCAAAGCGCTCCCCTGACTTTCCCTTCCCTGGCGTGGGGCACGAGGGGCGCTGCGTGTGTGCATGTGAGCCCTACCCCGCATTTCGCCCGGCAGCCAAAGCGATCCCCCGGCCTGCTCTTACCTGGCGCGGGGCGTGAACGGCAGTGCGTGTGCATGCGAGCCCTATCCCGCATTTCGCCCGTAAGCCTACGCGATCCCCAGGCCATCTATTACCTGGCGTGGGGCGTGAACGGCAGTGCGTGTGCATGCGAGCCCTACCCCGCATTTCGCCCGGCAGCCAAAGCGTTCTCCTGACCTTCCCTTCGCTGGCGTGGGTCACGAGGGGCACTGCGTGTGTGCATGTGAGCCCTACCCCGCATTTCGCCCGGCAGCCAAAGCAATCCCCCGGCTCTCACTTACCTGGCGTGGGGCATGAGGGGCACTGCGTGTGTGCATGTGAGCCCTACCCCGCATTTCGCCCGGAAGCCAAAGCCCTCCCTTTCCTGGCGCAATGCGTGAGGGGCACTGCGTGTGTGCATGTGAGCCCTACCCCGCAGTTCGCCCGGCAGCCAAAGCGCTCCCCTGACTTTCCCTTCCCTGGCGTGGGGCACGAGGGGCGCTGCGTGTGTGCATGTGAGCCCTACCCCGCATTTCGCCCGGCAGCCAAAGCGATCCCCCGGCCTGCTCTTACCTGGCGCGGGGCGTGAACGGCAGTGCGTGTGCATGCGAGCCCTATCCCGCATTTCGCCCGTAAGCCTACGCGATCCCCATGCCATCTCTTACCTGGCGTGGGGCGTGAACGGCAGTGCGTGTGCATGCGAGCCCTACCCCGCATTTCGCCCGGCAGCCAAAGCGTTCTCCTGACCTTCCCTTTGCTGGCGTGGGTCACGAGGGGCACTGCGTGTGTGCATGTGAGCCCTACCCCGCATTTCGCCCGGAAGCCATAGCAATCCCCCGGCTCTCACTTACCTGGCGTGGGGCATGAGGGGCACTGCGTGTGTGCATGTGAGCCCTACCCCGCAGTTCGCCCGGCAGCCAAAGCGCTCCCCTGACTTTCCCTTCCCTGGCGTGGGGCACGAGGGGCGCTGCGTGTGTGCATGTGAGCCCTACCCCGCATTTCGCCCGGCAGCCAAAGCGATCCCCCGGCCTGCTCTTACCTGGCGCGGGGCGTGAACGGCAGTGCGTGTGCATGCGAGCCCTATCCCGCATTTCGCCCGTAAGCCTACGCGATCCCCATGCCATCTCTTACCTGGCGTGGGGCGTGAACGGCAGTGCGTGTGCATGCGAGCCCTACCCCGCATTTCGCCCGGCAGCCAAAGCGTTCTCCTGACCTTCCCTTCGCTGGCGTGGGTCACGAGGGGCACTGCGTGTGTGCATGTGAGCCCTACCCCGCATTTCGCCCGGAAGCCAAAGCAATCCCCCGGCTCTCACTTACCTGGCGTGGGGCATGAGGGGCACTGCGTGTGTGCATGTGAGCCCTACCCCGCATTTCGCCCGGAAGCCAAAGCCCTCCCTTTCCTGGCGCAATGCGTGAGGGGCACTGCGTGTGTGCATGTGAGCCCTACCCCGCAGTTCGCCCGGCAGCCAAAGCGCTCCCCTGACTTTCCCTTCCCTGGCGTGGGGCACGAGGGGCGCTGCGTGTGTGCATGTGAGCCCTACCCCGCATTTCGCCCGGCAGTCAAAGCGATCCCCCGGCCTGCTCTTACCTGGCGCGGGGCGTGAACGGCAGTGCGTGTGCATGCGAGCCCTATCCCGCATTTCGCCCGTAAGCCTACGCGATCCCCATGCCATCTCTTACCTGGCGTGGGGCGTGAACGGCAGTGCGTGTGCATGCGAGCCCTACCCCGCAGTTCGCCCGGCAGCCAAAGCGTTCTCCTGACCTTCCCTTCGCTGGCGTGGGTCACGAGGGGCACTGCGTGTGTGCATGTGAGCCCTACCCCGCATTTCGCCCGGAAGCCATAGCAATCCCCCGGCTCTCACTTACCTGGCGTGGGGCATGAGGGGCACTGCGTGTGTGCATGTGAGCCCTACCCCGCAGTTCGCCCGGCAGCCAAAGCGCTCCCCTGACTTTCCCTTCCCTGGCGTGGGGCACGAGGGGCGCTGCGTGTGTGCATGTGAGCCCTACCCCGCATTTCGCCCGGCAGCCAAAGCGATCCCCCGGCCTGCTCTTACCTGGCGCGGGGCGTGAACGGCAGTGCGTGTGTGCAAGTGAGCCCTACCCCGCATTTCGCCCGTAAGCCTACGCGATCCCCAGGCCATCTATTACCTGGCGTGGGGCGTGAACGGCAGTGCGTGTGCATGCGAGCCCTACCCCGCATTTCGCCCGGCAGCCAAAGCGTTCTCCTGACCTTCCCTTCGCTGGCGTGGGTCACGAGGGGCACTGCGTGTGTGCATGTGAGCCCTACCCCGCATTTCGCCCGGAAGCCATAGCAATCCCCCGGCTCTCACTTACCTGGCGTGGGGCATGAGGGGCACTGCGTGTGTGCATGTGAGCCCTACCCCGCATTTCGCCCGGAAGCCAAAGCCCTCCCTTTCCTGGCGCAATGCGTGAGGGGCACTGCGTGTGTGCATGTGAGCCCTACCCCGCAGTTCGCCCGGCAGCCAAAGCGCTCCCCTGACTTTCCCTTCCCTGGCGTGGGGCACGAGGGGCGCTGCGTGTGTGCATGTGAGCCCTACCCCGCATTTCGCCCGGCAGCCAAAGCGATCCCCCGGCCTGCTCTTACCTGGCGCGGGGCGTGAACGGCAGTGCGTGTGCATGCGAGCCCTACCCCGCATTTCGCCCGGCAGCCAAAGCGTTCTCCTGACCTTCCCTTTGCTGGCGTGGGTCACGAGGGGCACTGCGTGTGTGCATGTGAGCCCTACCCCGCATTTCGCCCGGAAGCCATAGCAATCCCCCGGCTCTCACTTACCTGGCGTGGGGCATGAGGGGCACTGCGTGTGTGCATGTGAGCCCTACCCCGCAGTTCGCCCGGCAGCCAAAGCGCTCCCCTGACTTTCCCTTCCCTGGCGTGGGGCACGAGGGGCGCTGCGTGTGTGCATGTGAGCCCTACCCCGCATTTCGCCCGGCAGCCAAAGCGATCCCCCGGCCTGCTCTTACCTGGCGCGGGGCGTGAACGGCAGTGCGTGTGCATGCGAGCCCTATCCCGCATTTCGCCCGTAAGCCTACGCGATCCCCATGCCATCTCTTACCTGGCGTGGGGCGTGAACGGCAGTGCGTGTGCATGCGAGCCCTACCCCGCAGTTCGCCCGGCAGCCAAAGCGTTCTCCTGACCTTCCCTTCGCTGGCGTGGGTCACGAGGGGCACTGCGTGTGTGCATGTGAGCCCTACCCCGCATTTTCGCCCGGAAGCCAAAGCAATCCCCCGGCTCTCACTTACCTGGCGTGGGGCATGAGGGGCACTGCGTGTGTGCATGTGAGCCCTACCCCGCAGTTCGCCCGGCAGCCAAAGCGCTCCCCTGACTTTCCCTTCCCTGGCGTGGGGCACGAGGGGCGCTGCGTGTGTGCATGTGAGCCCTACCCCGCAGTTCGCCCGGCAGCCAAAGCGATCCCCCGGCCTGCTCTTACCTGGCGCGGGGCGTGAACGGCAGTGCGTGTGCATGCGAGCCCTATCCCGCATTTCGCCCGTAAGCCTACGCGATCCCCAGGCCATCTATTACCTGGCGTGGGGCGTGAACGGCAGTGCGTGTGCATGCGAGCCCTACCCCGCATTTCGCCCGGCAGCCAAAGCGTTCTCCTGACCTTCCCTTCGCTGGCGTGGGTCACGAGGGGCACTGCGTGTGTGCATGTGAGCCCTACCCCGCATTTCGCCCGGAAGCCATAGCAATCCCCCGGCTCTCACTTACCTGGCGTGGGGCATGAGGGGCACTGCGTGTGTGCATGTGAGCCCTACCCCGCATTTCGCCCGGAAGCCAAAGCCCTCCCTTTCCTGGCGCAATGCGTGAGGGGCACTGCGTGTGTGCATGTGAGCCCTACCCCCGCATTTCGCCCGGCAGCCAAAGCGCTCCCCTGACTTTCCCTTCCCTGGCGTGGGGCACGAGGGGCGCTGCGTGTGTGCATGTGAGCCCTACCCCGCATTTCGCCCGGCAGCCAAAGCGATCCCCCGGCCTGCTCTTACCTGGCGCGGGGCGTGAACGGCAGTGCGTGTGCATGCGAGCCCTATCCCGCATTTCGCCCGTAAGCCTACGCGATCCCCATGCCATCTCTTACCTGGCGTGGGGCGTGAACGGCAGTGCGTGTGCATGCGAGCCCTACCCCGCAGTTCGCCCGGCAGCCAAAGCGTTCTCCTGACCTTCCCTTCGCTGGCGTGGGTCACGAGGGGCACTGCGTGTGTGCATGTGAGCCCTACCCCGCATTTCGCCCGGAAGCCATAGCAATCCCCCGGCTCTCACTTACCTGGCGTGGGGCATGAGGGGCACTGCGTGTGTGCATGTGAGCCCTACCCCGCAGTTCGCCCGGCAGCCAAAGCGTTCTCCTGACCTTCCCTTCCCTGGCGTGGGGCACGAGGGGCGCTGCGTGTGTGCATGTGAGCCCTACCCCGCATTTCGCCCGGCAGCCAAAGCGATCCCCCGGCCTGCTCTTACCTGGCGCGGGGCGTGAACGGCAGTGCGTGTGCATGCGAGCCCTATCCCGCATTTCGCCCGTAAGCCTACGCGATCCCCAGGCCATCTATTACCTGGCGTGGGGCGTGAACGGCAGTGCGTGTGCATGCGAGCCCTACCCCGCATTTCGCCCGGCAGCCAAAGCGTTCTCCTGACCTTCCCTTCGCTGGCGTGGGTCACGAGGGGCACTGCGTGTGTGCATGTGAGCCCTACCCCGCATTTCGCCCGGAAGCCATAGCAATCCCCCGGCTCTCACTTACCTGGCGTGGGGCATGAGGGGCACTGCGTGTGTGCATGTGAGCCCTACCCCGCATTTCGCCCGGAAGCCAAAGCCCTCCCTTTCCTGGCGCAATGCGTGAGGGGCACTGCGTGTGTGCATGTGAGCCCTACCCCGCAGTTCGCCCGGCAGCCAAAGCGCTCCCCTGACTTTCCCTTCCCTGGCGTGGGGCACGAGGGGCACTGCGTGTTTGCATGTGAGCCCTACCCCGCATTTCGCCCGGAAGCCATAGCAATCCCCCGGCTCTCACTTACCTGGCGTGGGGCATGAGGGGCACTGCGTGTGTGCATGTGAGCCCTACCCCGCATTTCGCCCGGCAACCAAAGCGTTCTCCTGACCTTCCCTTCGCTGGCGTGGGTCACGAGGGGCACTGCGTGTGTGCATGTGAGCCCTACCCCGCATTTCGCCCGGAAGCCATAGCAATCCCCCGGCTCTCACTTACCTGGCGTGGGGCATGAGGGGCACTGCGTGTGTGCATGTGAGCCCTACCCCGCATTTCGCCCGGAAGCCAAAGCGCTCCCCTGACTTTCCCTTCCCTGGCGTGGGGCACGAGGGGCGCTGCGTGTGTGCATGTGAGCCCTACCCCGCAGTTCGCCCGGCAGCCAAAGCGATCCCCCGGCCTGCTCTTACCTAGCGCGGGGCGTGAACGGCAGTGCGTGTGCATGCGAGCCCTATCCCGCATTTCGCCCGTAAGCCTACGCGATCCCCATGCCATCTCTTACCTGGCGTGGGGCGTGAACGGCAGTGCGTGTGCATGCGAGCCCTACCCCGCATTTCGCCCAGCAGCCAAAGCGTTCTCCTGACCTTCCCTTCGCTGGCGTGGGTAACGAGGGGCACTGCGTGTGTGCATGTGAGCCCTACCCCGCATTTCGCCCGGAAGCCATAGCAATCCCCCGGCTCTCACTTACCTGGCGTGGGGCATGAGGGGCACTGCGTGTGTGCATGTGAGCCCTACCCCGCATTTCGCCCGGAAGCCAAAGCCCTCCCTTTCCTGGCGCAATGCGTGAGGGGCACTGCGTGTGTGCATGTCAGCCCTACCCCGCAGTTCGCCCGGCAGCCAAAGCGCTCCCCTGACTTTCCCTTCCCTGGCGTGGGGCACGAGGGGCACTGCGTGTTTGCATGTGAGCCCTACCCCGCATTTCGCCCGGAAGCCATAGCAATCCCCCGGCTCTCACTTACCTGGCGTGGGGCATGAGGGGCACTGCGTGTGTGCATGTGAGCCCTACCCCGCATTTCGCCCGGCAACCAAAGCGTTCTCCTGACCTTCCCTTCGCTGGCGTGGGTCACGAGGGGCACTGCGTGTGTGCATGTGAGCCCTACCCCGCATTTCGCCCGGAAGCCATAGCAATCCCCCGGCTCTCACTTACCTGGCGTGGGGCATGAGGGGCACTGCGTGTGTGCATGTGAGCCCTACCCCGCATTTCGCCCGGAAGCCAAAGCGCTCCCCTGACTTTCCCTTCCCTGGCGTGGGGCACGAGGGGCGCTGCGTGTGTGCATGTGAGCCCTACCCCGCAGTTCGCCCGGCAGCCAAAGCGATCCCCCGGCCTGCTCTTACCTAGCGCGGGGCGTGAACGGCAGTGCGTGTGCATGCGAGCCCTATCCCGCATTTCGCCCGTAAGCCTACGCGATCCCCATGCCATCTCTTACCTGGCGTGGGGCGTGAACGGCAGTGCGTGTGCATGCGAGCCCTACCCCGCATTTCGCCCAGCAGCCAAAGCGTTCTCCTGACCTTCCCTTCGCTGGCGTGGGTAACGAGGGGCACTGCGTGTGTGCATGTGAGCCCTACCCCGCATTTCGCCCGGAAGCCATAGCAATCCCCCGGCTCTCACTTACCTGGCGTGGGGCATGAGGGGCACTGCGTGTGTGCATGTGAGCCCTACCCCGCAGTTCGCCCGGCAGCCAAAGCGCTCCCCTGACTTTCCCTTCCCTGGCGTGGGGCACGAGGGGCGCTGCGTGTGTGCATGCGAGCCCTACCCCGCAGTTCGCCCGGCAGCCAAAGCGATCCCCCGGCCTGCTCTTACCTGGCGCGGGGCGTGAACGGCAGTGCGTGTGCATGCGAGCCCTATCCCGCATTTCGCCCGTAAGCCTACGCGATCCCCAGGCCTGCTCTTACCTGGTGCGGGGCGTGAACGGCAGTGCGTGTGCATGCGAGCCCTATCCCGCATTTCGCCCGTAAGCCTACGCGATCCCCAGGCCATCTATTACCTGGCGTGGGGCGTGAACGGCAGTGCGTGTGCATGCGAGCCCTACCCCGCATTTCGCCCGGCAGCCAAAGCGTTCTCCTGACCTTCCCTTCGCTGGCGTGGGTCACGAGGGGCACTGCGTGTGTGCATGTGAGCCCTACCCCGCATTTCGCCCGGAAGCCATAGCAATCCCCCGGCTCTCACTTACCTGGCGTGGGGCATGAGGGGCACTGCGTGTGTGCATGTGAGCCCTACCCCGCATTTCGACCGGAAGCCAAAGCCCTCCCTTTCCTGGCGCAATGCGTGAGGGGCACTGCGTGTGTGCATGTGAGCCCTACCCCGCAGTTCGCCCGGCAGCCAAAGCGCTCCCCTGACTTTCCCTTCCCTGGCGTGGGGCACGAGGGGCACTGCGTGTTTGCATGTGAGCCCTACCCCGCATTTCGCCCGGAAGCCATAGCAATCCCCCGGCTCTCACTTACCTGGCGTGGGGCATGAGGGGCACTGCGTGTGTGCATGTGAGCCCTACCCCGCATTTCGCCCGGCAACCAAAGCGTTCTCCTGACCTTCCCTTCGCTGGCGTGGGTCACGAGGGGCACTGCGTGTGTGCATGTGAGCCCTACCCCCGCATTTCGCCCGGAAGCCATAGCAATCCCCCGGCTCTCACTTACCTGGCGTGGGGCATGAGGGGCACTGCGTGTGTGCATGTGAGCCCTACCCCGCAGTTCGCCCGGCAGCCAAAGCGCTCCCCTGACTTTCCCTTCCCTGGCGTGGGGCACGAGGGGCGCTGCGTGTGTGCATGCGAGCCCTACCCCGCATTTCGCCCGGCAGCCAAAGCGATCCCCCGGCCTGCTCTTACCTGGCGCGGGGCGTGAACGGCAGTGCGTGTGCATGCGAGCCCTATCCCGCATTTCGCCCGTAAGCCTACGCGATCCCCAGGCCTGCTCTTACCTGGTGCGGGGCGTGAACGGCAGTGCATGTGCATGCGAGCCCTATCCCGCATTTCGCCCGTTAGCCAAAGCGTTCTCCTGACCTTCCCTTCGCTGGCGTGGGTCACGAGGGGCACTGCGTGTGTGCATGTGAGCCCTACCCCCGCATTTCGCCCGGAAGCCATAGCAATCCCCCGGCTCTCACTTACCTGGCGTGGGGCATGAGGGGCACTGCGTGTGTGCATGTGAGCCCTACCCCGCAGTTCGCCCGGCAGCCAAAGCGCTCCCCTGACTTTCCCTTCCCTGGCGTGGGGCACGAGCGGCGCTGCGTGTGTGCATGCGAGCCCTACCCCGCATTTCGCCCGGCAGCCAAAGCGATCCCCCGGCCTGCTCTTACCTGGCGCGGGGCGTGAACGGCAGTGCGTGTGCATGCGAGCCCTATCCCGCATTTCGCCCGTAAGCCTACGCGATCCCCAGGCCTGCTCTTACCTGGTGCGGGGCGTGAACGGCAGTGCATGTGCATGCGAGCCCTATCCCGCATTTCGCCCGTTAGCCAACCCGATCCCCCGGCCTGCTCTTACCTGGTGCGGGGCGTGAACGGCAGTGCGTGTGCATGCGAGCCCTATCCCGCATTTCGCCCGTAAGCCTACGCGATCCCCAGGCCTGCTCTTACCTGGTGCGGGGCGTGAACGGCAGTGCATGTGCATGCGAGCCCTATCCCGCATTTCGCCCGTTAGCCAACCCGATCCCCCGGCCTGCTCTTACCTGGCGCTGGGCGTGAGGGGCACTGCGTGTGTGCATGTGAGCCCTACCCCGCAGTTCGCCCGGCAGCCAAAGCGATCCCTCGGCCTGCTCTTACCTGGCGTGGGCGTGAACGGCAGTGCATGTGCATGCGAGCCCTACCCCGCATTTTGCCCGTTAGCCAACGCGATCCCCCGGCCTGCTCTTACCTGGCGCAATGCGTGAGGGGCACTGCGTGTGTGCATGTGAGCCCTACCCCGCATTTCGCCCGGCAACCAAAGCGTTCTCCTGACCTTCCCTTCGCTGGCGTGGGTCACGAGGGGCACTGCGTGTGTGCAAGTGAGCCCTACCCCGCATTTCGCCCGGAAGCCATAGCAATCCCCCGGCTCTCACTTACCTGGCGTGGGGCATGAGGGGCACTGCGTGTGTGCATGTGAGCCCTACCCCGCATTTCGCCCGGAAGCCAAAGCCCTCCCTTTCCTGGCGCAATGCGTGAGGGGCACTGCGTGTGTGCATGTGAGCCCTACCCCGCAGTTCGCCCGGCAGCCAAAGCGCTCCCCTGACTTTCCCTTCCCTGGCGTGGGGCACGAGGGGCGCTGCGTGTGTGCATGCGAGCCCTACCCCGCATTTCGCCCGGCAGCCAAAGCGATCCCCCGGCCTGCTCTTACCTGGCGCGGGGCGTGAACGGCAGTGCGTGTGCATGCGAGCCCTATCCCGCATTTCGCCCGTAAGCCTACGCGATCCCCAGGCCTGCTCTTACCTGGTGCGGGGCGTGAACGGCAGTGCATGTGCATGCGAGCCCTATCCCGCATTTCGCCCGTTAGCCAAAGCGTTCTCCTGACCTTCCCTTCGCTGGCGTGGGTCACGAGGGGCACTGCGTGTGTGCATGTGAGCCCTACCCCGCATTTCGCCCGGAAGCCATAGCAATCCCCCGGCTCTCACTTACCTGGCGTGGGGCATGAGGGGCACTGCGTGTGTGCATGTGAGCCCTACCCCGCAGTTCGCCCGGCAGCCAAAGCGCTCCCCTGACTTTCCCTTCCCTGGCGTGGGGCACGAGCGGCGCTGCGTGTGTGCATGCGAGCCCTACCCCGCATTTCGCCCGGCAGCCAAAGCGATCCCCCGGCCTGCTCTTACCTGGTGCGGGGCGTGAACGGCAGTGCGTGTGCATGCGAGCCCTATCCCGCATTTCGCCCGTAAGCCTACGCGATCCCCAGGCCTGCTCTTACCTGGTGCGGGGCGTGAACGGCAGTGCATGTGCATGCGAGCCCTATCCCGCATTTCGCCCGTTAGCCAACCCGATCCCCCGGCCTGCTCTTACCTGGCGCTGGGCGTGAGGGGCACTGCGTGTGTGCATGTGAGCCGTATCCCGCATTTCGCCCGGCAGCCAAAGCGATCCCTCGGCCTGCTCTTACCTGGCGTGGGCGTGAACGGCAGTGCATGTGCATGCGAGCCCTACCCCGCATTTTGCCCGTTAGCCAACGCGATCCCCCGGCCTGCTCTTACCTGGCGCAATGCGTGAGGGGCACTGCGTGTGTGCATGTGAGCCCTACCCCGCATTTCGCCCGGCAACCAAAGCGTTCTCCAGACCTTCCCTTCGCTGGCGTGGGTCACGAGGGGCACTGCGTGTGTGCAAGTGAGCCCTACCCCGCATTTCGCCCGGAAGCCATAGCAATCCCCCGGCTCTCACTTACCTGGCGTGGGGCATGAGGGGCACTGCGTGTGTGCATGTGAGCCCTACCCCGCATTTCGCCCGGAAGCCAAAGCCCTCCCTTTCCTGGCGCAATGCGTGAGGGGCACTGCGTGTGTGCATGTGAGCCCTACCCCGCAGTTCGCCCGGCAGCCAAAGCGCTCCCCTGACTTTCCCTTCCCTGGCGTGGGGCACGAGGGGCGCTGCGTGTGTGCATGTGAGCCCTACCCCGCATTTCGCCCGGCAGCCAAAGCGATCCCCCGGCCTGCTATTACCTGGCGCGGGGCGTGAACGGCAGTGCGTGTGCATGCGAGCCCTATCCCGCATTTCGCCCGTAAGCCTACGCGATCCCCAGGCCATCTATTACCTGGCGTGGGGCGTGAACGGCAGTGCGTGTGCATGCGAGCCCTACCCCGCATTTCGCCCGGCAGCCAAAGCGATCCCCCGGCCTGCTCTTACCTGGCGCGGGGCGTGAACGGCAGTGCGTGTGCATGCGAGCCCTATCCCGCATTTCGCCCGTAAGCCTACGCGATCCCCCGGCCTGCTCTTACCTGGTGCGGGGCGTGAACGGCAGTGCATGTGCATGCGAGCCCTACCCCGCATTTCGCCCGGCAGCCAAAGCGATCCCCCGGCCTGCTCTTACCTGGCGCTGGGCGTGAACGGCAGTGCATGTGCATGCGAGCCGTATCCCGCATTTCGCCCGGCAGCCAAAGCGATCCCTCGGCCTGCTCTTACCTGGCGCGGGGCGTGAACGGCAGTGAACGTGCATGCGAGCCCTACCCCGCATTTCGCCCGGCAGCCAAAGCGATCCCCCGGCCTGCCCTTTCCTGGTGCGGGGCGTGAACGGCAGTGCGTGTGCATTCGAGCCCTATCCCGCATTTCGCCCGGCAGCCAAAGCGATCCCCCGGCCAGCTCTTATCTGGCACGGGGCGTGAACGGCAGTGCATGTGCATGCGAGCCCTACCCTGAATTTTGCCCGTAAGCCAAAGCGTTCCCCCGTCCTGCTCTTACCTGGCGCGGGGCGTGAACCGCAGTGCGTGTGCATGTGAGCCCTACCCCGCATTTCGCCCGGCAGCCAAAGCGATCCCCCGGCCTGCTCTTACCTGGCGCAGGGCGTGAACGGCAGTGCGTGTGCATTCGAGCCCTACCCTGAGTTTTGCCCGTAAGCCAAAGCGTTCCCCCGTCCTGCTCTTACCTGGCGCGGGGCGTGAACCGCAGTGCGTGTGCATTCGAGCCCTATCCCGCATTTCGCCCGGCAGCCAAAGCGATCCCCCGGCCTGCTCTTACCTGGCGCTGGGCGTGAACGGCAGTGCATGTGCATGCGAGCCCTATCCCGCATTTCGCCCGGCAGCCAAAGCGATCCCCCGGCCTGCTCTTACCTGGTGCGGGGCGTGAACGGCAGTGCGTGTGCATGCGAGCCCTATCCCGCATTTCGCCCGTACGCCTACGCGATCCCCAGGCCATCTCTTACCTGGCGTGGGGCGTGAACGGCAGTGCATGTGCATGCGAGCCCTACCCTGCATTTTGCCCGTTAGCCAACGCGATACCCCGGCCTGCTCTTATCTGGCGCGGGGCGTGAACGGCAGTGCGTGTGCATTCGAGCCCTATCCCGCATTTCGCCCGGCAGCCAAAGCGATCCCCCGGCCTGCTCTTATCTGGCGCGGGGCGTGAACGGCAGTGCGTGTGCATTCGAGCCCTACCCCGCATTTCGCCCGGCAGCCAAAGCGATCCCCCGGCCTGCCCTTTCCTGGTGCGGGGCGTGAACCGCAGTGCGTGTGCATTCGAGCCCTACCCCACATTTCGCCCGGCAGCCAAATCGATCCCCAGGCCATCTCTTACCTGGCGTGGGCGTGAACGGCAGTGCATGCGCATGCGAGCCCTACCCTGCATTTTGCCCGTTAGCCAACGCGATCCCCCGGCCTGCTCTTACCTGGCGCAATGCGTGAGGGGCACTGCGTGTGTGCATGTGAGCCCTACCCCGCATTTCGCCCGGCAACCAAAGCGTTCTCCTGACCTTCCCTTCGCTGGCGTGGGGCACGAGGGGCACTGCGTGTGTGCAAGTGAGCCCTACCCCGCATTTCGCCCGGAAGCCATAGCAATCCCCCGGCTCTCACTTACCTGGCGTGGGGCATGAGGGGCACTGCGTGTGTGCATGTGAGCCCTACCCCGCATTTCGCCCGGAAGCCAAAGCCCTCCCTTTCCTGGCGCAATGCGTGAGGGGCACTGCGTGTGTGCATGTGAGCCCTACCCCGCAGTTCGCCCGGCAGCCAAAGCGCTCCCCTGACTTTCCCTTCCCTGGCGTGGGGCACGAGGGGCGCTGCGTGTGTGCATGTGAGCCCTACCCCGCATTTCGCCCGGCAGCCAAAGCGATCCCCCGGCCTGCTCTTACCTGGCGCGGGGCGTGAACGGCAGTGCGTGTGCATGCGAGCCCTATCCCGCATTTCGCCCGTAAGCCTACGCGATCCCCCGGCCTGCTCTTACCTGGCGCGGGGCGTGAACGGCAGTGCGTGTGCATGCGAGCCCTACCCCGCATTTCGCCCGGCAGCCAAAGCGATCCCCCGGCCTGCTCTTACCTGGCGCGGGGCGTGAACGGCAGTGCGTGTGCATGCGAGCCCTATCCCGCATTTCGCCCGTTAGCCAACCCGATCCCCCGGCCTGCTCTTACCTGGCGCTGGGCGTGAACGGCAGTGCATGTGCATGCGAGCCGTATCCCGCATTTCGCCCGGCAGCCAAAGCGATCCCTCGGCCTGCTCTTACCTGGCGCGGGGCGTGAACGGCAGTGAACGTGCATGCGAGCCCTACCCCGCATTTCGCCCGTAAGCCTACGCGATCCCCAGGCCTGCTCTTACCTGGCGCTGGGCGTGAACGGCAGTGCGTGTGCATGCGAGCCCTATCCCGCATTTCGCCCGGCAGCCAAAGCGATGCCCCGGCCTGCTCTTATCTGGCGCGGGGCGTGAACGGCAGTGCATGTGCATGCGAGCCCATACCCTGCATTTTGCCCGTTAAGTACCACGCGATCCCCCCGGCCTGCTCTTACCTGGCGCGGGGCGTGAACGGCAGTGCGTGTGCATTCGAGCCCTATCCCGCATTTCGCCCGGCAGCCAAAGCGATCCCCCGGCCTGCTCTTATCTGGCGCGGGGCGTGAACGGCTGTGCGTGTGCATTCGAGCCCTATCCCGCATTTCGCCCGGCAGCCAACGCGATCCCCCGGCCTGCTCTTATCTGGCGCGGGGCGTGAACGGCAGTGCGTGTGCATTCGAGCCCTACCCCGCATTTCGCCCGGCAGCCAAAGCGATCCCCCGGCCTGCCCTTTCCTGGTGCGGGGCGTGAACGGCAGTGCGTGTGCATTCGAGCCCTACCCCCGCATTTCGCCCGGCAGCCAAAGCGATCCCCCGGCCTGCCCTTTCCTGGTGCGGGGCGTGAACGGCAGTGCGTGTGCATGCGAGCCCTATCCCGCATTTCGCCCGGCAGCCAAAGCGATCCCCCGGCCTGCTCTTATCTGGCGCGGGGCGTGAACGGCAGTGCATGTGCATGCGAGCCCTACCCTGCATTTTGCCCGTAAGCCAACGCGATCCCCCGGCCTGCTCTTACCTGGCGCGGGGCGTGAACCGCAGTGCGTGTGCATTCGAGCCCTATCCCGCATTTCGCCCGGCAGCCAACGCGATCCCCCGGCCTGCTCTTATCTGGCGCGGGGCGTGAACGGCAGTGCGTGTGCATTCGAGCCCTACCCCGCATTTCGCCCGGCAGCCAAAGCGATCCCCCGGCCTGCCCTTTCCTGGTGCGGGGCGTGAACCGCAGTGCGTGTGCATTCGAGCCCTACCCCACATTTCGCCCGGCAGCCAAATCGATCCCCAGGCCATCTCTTACCTGGCGTGGGCGTGAACGGCAGTGCATGTGCATGCGAGCCCTACCCTGCATTTTGCCCGTTAGCCAACGCGATCCCCCGGCCTGCTCTTACCTGGCGCAATGCGTGAGGGGCACTGCGTGTGTGCATGTGAGCCCTACCCCGCATTTCGCCCGGCAACCAAAGCGTTCTCCTGACCTTCCCTTCGCTGGCGTGGGTCACGAGGGGCACTGCGTGTGTGCATGTGAGCCCTACCCCGCATTTCGCCCGGAAGCCATAGCAATCCCCCGGCTCTCACTTACCTGGCGTGGGGCATGAGGGGCACTGCGTGTGTGCATGTGAGCCCTACCCCGCATTTCGCCCGGAAGCCAAAGCCCTCCCTTTCCTGGCGCAATGCGTGAGGGGCACTGCGTGTGTGCATGTGAGCCCTACCCCGCAGTTCGCCCGGCAGCCAAAGCGCTCCCCTGACTTTCCCTTCCCTGGCGTGGGGCACGAGGGGCGCTGCGTGTGTGCATGTGAGCCCTACCCCGCATTTCGCCCGGAAGCCATAGCAATCCCCCGGCTCTCACTTACCTGGCGTGGGGCATGAGGGGCACTGCGTGTGTGCATGTGAGCCCTACCCCGCATTTCGCCCGGAAGCCAAAGCCCTCCCTTTCCTGGCGCAATGCGTGAGGGGCGCTGCGTGTGTGCATGTGAGCCCTACCCCGCATTTCGCCCGGCAGCCAAAGCGATCCCCCGGCCTGCTCTTACCTGGCGCGGGGCGTGAACGGCAGTGCGTGTGCATGCGAGCCCTATCCCGCATTTCGCCCGTAAGCCTACGCGATCCCCAGGCCATCTATTACCTGGCGTGGGGCGTGAACGGCAGTGCGTGTGCATGCGAGCCCTACCCCGCATTTCGCCCGGCAGCCAAAGCGATCCCCCGGCCTGCTCTTACCTGGCGCGGGGCGTGAACGGCAGTGCGTGTGCATGCGAGCCCTATCCCGCATTTCGCCCGTTAGCCAACCCGATCCCCCGGCCTGCTCTTACCTGGCGCTGGGCGTGAACGGCAGTGCATGTGCATGCGAGCCGTATCCCGCATTTCGCCCGGCAGCCAAAGCGATCCCTCGGCCTGCTCTTACCTGGCGCGGGGCGTGAACGGCAGTGAACGTGCATGCGAGCCCTACCCCGCATTTCGCCCGTAAGCCTACGCGATCCCCAGGCCATCTATTACCTGGCGCTGGGCGTGAACGGCAGTGCGTGTGCATGCGAGCCCTATCCCGCATTTCGCCCGGCAGCCAAAGCGATCCCCCGGCCTGCTCTTATCTGGCGCGGGGCGTGAACGGCAGTGCATGTGCATGCGAGCCCTACCCTGCATTTTGCCCGTTAGCCAACGCGATCCCCCGGCCTGCTCTTACCTGGCGCAATGCGTGAGGGGCACTGCGTGTGTGCATGTGAGCCCTACCCCGCATTTCGCCCGGCAACCAAAGCGTTCTCCTGACCTTCCCTTCGCTGGCGTGGGTCACGAGGGGCACTGCGTGTGTGCATGTGAGCCCTACCCCGCATTTCGCCCGGAAGCCATAGCAATCCCCCGGCTCTCACTAACCTGGCGTGGGGCATGAGGGGCGCTGCGTGTGTGCATGTGAGCCCTACCCCGCATTTCGCCCGGAAGCCATAGCAATCCCCCGGCTCTCACTTACCTGGCGTGGGGCATGAGGGGCACTGCGTGTGTGCATGTGAGCCCTACCCCGCATTTCGCCCGGAAGCCAAAGCCCTCCCTTTCCTGGCGCAATGCGTGAGGGGCGCTGCGTGTGTGCATGTGAGCCCTACCCCGCATTTCGCCCGGCAGCCAAAGCGATCCCCCGGCCTGCTCTTACCTGGCGCGGGGCGTGAACGGCAGTGCGTGTGCATGCGAGCCCTATCCCGCATTTCGCCCGTAAGCCTACGCGATCCCCAGGCCATCTATTACCTGGCGTGGGGCGTGAACGGCAGTGCGTGTGCATGCGAGCCCTACCCCGCATTTCGCCCGGCAGCCAAAGCGATCCCCCGGCCTGCTCTTACCTGGCGCGGGGCGTGAACGGCAGTGCGTGTGCATGCGAGCCCTATCCCGCATTTCGCCCGTTAGCCAACCCGATCCCCCGGCCTGCTCTTACCTGGCGCTGGGCGTGAACGGCAGTGCATGTGCATGCGAGCCGTATCCCGCATTTCGCCCGGCAGCCAAAGCGATCCCTCGGCCTGCTCTTACCTGGCGCGGGGCGTGAACGGCAGTGAACGTGCATGCGAGCCCTACCCCGCATTTCGCCCGTAAGCCTACGCGATCCCCAGGCCATCTATTACCTGGCGCTGGGCGTGAACGGCAGTGCGTGTGCATGCGAGCCCTATCCCGCATTTCGCCCGGCAGCCAAAGCGATCCCCCGGCCTGCTCTTATCTGGCGCGGGGCGTGAACGGCAGTGCATGTGCATGCGAGCCCTACCCTGCATTTTGCCCGTTAGCCAACGCGATCCCCCGGCCTGCTCTTACCTGGCGCAGGGCGTGAACGGCAGTGCGTGTGCATTCGAGCCCTACCCTGAATTTTGCCCGGCAGCCAAAGCGATCCCCCGGCCTGCTCTTATCTGGCGCGGGGCGTGAACGGCAGTGCATGTGCATGCGAGCCCTATCCCGCATTTCGCCCGGCAGCCAAAGCGATCCCCCGGCCTGCTCTTATCTGGCGCGGGGCGTGAACGGCAGTGCATGTGCATGCGAGCCCTACCCTGCATTTTGCCCGTTAGCCAACGCGATCCCCCGGCCTGCTCTTACCTGGCGCGGGGCGTGAACGGCAGTGCGTGTGCATTCGAGCCCTATCCCGCATTTCGCCCGGCAGCCAACGCGATCCCCCGGCCTGCTCTTATCTGGCGCGGGGCGTGAACGGCAGTGCGTGTGCATTCGAGCCCTACCCCGCATTTCGCCCGGCAGCCAAAGCGATCCCCCGGCCTGCCCTTTCCTGGTGCGGGGCGTGAACGGCAGTGCGTGTGCATTCGAGCCCTACCCCGCATTTCGCCCGGCAGCCAAAGCGATCCCCCGGCCTGCCCTTTCCTGGTGCGGGGCGTGAACGGCAGTGCGTGTGCATGCGAGCCCTATCCCGCATTTCGCCCGGCAGCCAAAGCGATCCCCCGGCCTGCTCTTATCTGGCGCGGGGCGTGAACGGCAGTGCATGTGCATGCGAGCCCTACCCTGCATTTTGCCCGTAAGCCAACGCGATCCCCCGGCCTGCTCTTACCTGGCGCGGGGCGTGAACCGCAGTGTGTGTGCATTCGAGCCCTATCCCGCATTTCGCCCGGTAGCCAACGCGATCCCCCGGCCTGCTCTTATCTGGCGCGGGGCGTGAACGGCAGTGCGTGTGCATTCGAGCCCTACCCCGCATTTCGCCCGGCAGCCAAAGCGATCCCCCGGCCTGCCCTTTCCTGGTGCGGGGCGTGAACCGCAGTGCGTGTGCATTCGAGCCCTACCCCACATTTCGCCCGGCAGCCAAATCGATCCCCAGGCCATCTCTTACCTGGCGTGGGCGTGAACGGCAGTGCATGTGCATGCGAGCCCTACCCTGCATTTTGCCCGTTAGCCAACGCGATCCCCCGGCCTGCTCTTACCTGGCGCAATGCGTGAGGGGCACTGCGTGTGTGCATGTGAGCCCTACCCCGCATTTCGCCCGGCAACCAAAGCGTTCTCCTGACCTTCCCTTCGCTGGCGTGGGTCACGAGGGGCACTGCGTGTGTGCATGTGAGCCCTACCCCGCATTTCGCCCGGAAGCCATAGCAATCCCCCGGCTCTCACTTACCTGGCGTGGGGCATGAGGGGCACTGCGTGTGTGCATGTGAGCCCTACCCCGCATTTCGCCCGGAAGCCAAAGCCCTCCCTTTCCTGGCGCAATGCGTGAGGGGCACTGCGTGTGTGCATGTGAGCCCTACCCCGCAGTTCGCCCGGCAGCCAAAGCGCTCCCCTGACTTTCCCTTCCCTGTCGTGGGGCACGAGGGACGCTGCGTGTGTGCATGTGAGCCCTACCCCGCATTTCGCCCGGAAGCCAAAGCAATCCCCCGGCTCTCACTTACCTGGCGTGGGGCATGAGGGGCACTGCGTGTGTGCATGTGAGCCCTACCCCGCATTTCGCCCGGAAGCCAAAGCCCTCCCTTTCCTGGCGCAATGCGTGAGGGGCGCTGCGTGTGTGCATGTGAGCCCTACCCCGCATTTCGCCCGGCAGCCAAAGCGATCCCCCGGCCTGCTCTTACCTGGCGCGGGGCGTGAACGGCAGTGCGTGTGCATGCGAGCCCTACCCTGCATTTCGCCCGTAAGCCAAAGCGATCCCCCGGCCTGCTCTTACCTGGCGTGGGGCGTGAACGGCAGTGCGTGTGCATGCGAGCCCTACCCCGCATTTCGCCCGGCAGCCAAAGCGATCCCCCGGCCTGCTCTTACCTGGCGCGGGGCGTGAACGGCAGTGCGTGTGCATGCGAGCCCTATCCCGCATTTCGCCCGTTAGCCAACCCGATCCCCCGGCCTGCTCTTACCTGGCGCTGGGCGTGAACGGCAGTGCATGTGCATGCGAGCCGTATCCCGCATTTCACCCGGCAGCCAAAGCGATCCCTCGGCCTGCTCTTACCTGGCGCGGGGCGTGAACGGCAGTGAACGTGCATGCGAGCCCTACCCCGCATTTCGCCCGTAAGCCTACGCGATCCCCAGGCCATCTATTACCTGGCGCTGGGCGTGAACGGCAGTGCGTGTGCATGCGAGCCCTATCCCGCATTTCGCCCGTTAGCCAACCCGATCCCCCGGCCTGCTCTTACCTGGCGCTGGGCGTGAACGGCAGTGCATGTGCATGCGAGCCGTATCCCGCATTTCGCCCGGCAGCCAAAGCGATCCCTCGGCCTGCTCTTACCTGGCGCGGGGCGTGAACGGCAGTGAACGTGCATGCGAGCCCTACCCCGCATTTCGCCCGTAAGCCTACGCGATCCCCAGGCCATCTATTACCTGGCGCTGGGCGTGAACGGCAGTGCGTGTGCATGCGAGCCCTATCCCGCATTTCGCCCGGCAGCCAAAGCGATCCCCCGGCCTGCTCTTATCTGGCGCGGGGCGTGAACGGCAGTGCATGTGCATGCGAGCCCTACCCTGCATTTTGCCCGTTAGCCAACGCGATCCCCCGGCCTGCTCTTACCTTGCGCAGGGCGTGAACGGCAGTGCGTGTGCATTCGAGCCCTACCCTGAATTTTGCCCGTAAGCCAAAGCGATCCCCCGGCCTGCTCTTACCTGGCGCGGGGCGTGAACCGCAGTGCGTGTGCATTCGAGCCCTACCCCACATTTCGCCCGGCAGCCAAAGCGATCCCCCGGCCTGCTCTTACCTGGCGCAGGGCGTGAACGGCAGTGCGTGTGCATTCGAGTCCTACCCTGAATTTTGCCCGTAAGCCAAAGCGTTCCCCCGTCCTGCTCTTACCTGGCGCGGGGCGTGAACGGCAGTGCGTGTGCATTCGAGCCCTACCCTGAATTTTGCCCGTAAGCCAAAGCGATCCCCCGGCCTGCTCTTACCTGGCGCGGGGCGTGAACGGCAGTGCGTGTGCATGCGAGCCCTACCCCGCATTTCGCCCAGCAGCCAAAGCGATCCCCCGGCCTGCTCTTACCTGGCGCGGGGCGTGAACGGCAGTGCGTGTGCATGCGAGCCCTATCCCGCATTTCGCCCGTAAGCCTACGCGATCCCCATGCCATCTCTTACCTGGCGTGGGGCGTGAACGGCAGTGCATGTGCATGCGAGCCCTACCCTGCATTTTGCCCGTTAGCCAACGCGATCCCCCGGCCTGCGCTTACCTGGCGCGGGGCATGAACGGCAGTGCGTGTGCATTCGAGCCCTACCCTGCATTTCGCCCGTAAGCCAAAGCGATCCCCCGGCCTGCTCTTACCTGGCGCGGGGCGTGAGCCGCAGTGCGTGTGCATTCGAGCCCTATCCCGCATTTCGCCCGGCAGCCAAAGCGATCCCCCGGCCTGGTCTTACCTGGCGCGGGGCGTGAACGGCAGTGCGTGTGCATTCGAGCCCTACCCTGCATTTTGCCCGTAAGCCAAAGCGATCCCCCGGCCTGCTCTTACCTGGCGCGGGGCGTGAGCCGCAGTGCGTGTGCATTCGAGCCCTATCCCGCATTTCGCCCGGCAGCCAAAGCGATCCCCCGGCCTGCTCTTACCTGGCGCGGGGCGTGAACGGCAGTGCGTGTGCATTCGAGCCCTACCCTGCATTTTGCCCGTAAGCCAAAGCGTTCCCCCGTCCTGCTCTTACCTGGCGCAATGCGTGAACGGCAGTGCGTGTGCATTCGAGCCCTACCCTGCATTTCGCCCGGCAGCCAAAGCGTTCCCCCGTCCTGCTCTTACCTGGCGCGGGGCGTGAACCGCAGTGCGTGTGCATTCGAGCCCTAACCTGAATTTTGCCCGTAAGCCAAAGCGTTCCCCCGTCCTGCTCTTACCTGGCGCGGGGCGTGAACGGCAGTGCGTGTGCATTCGAGCCCTATCCCGCATTTCGCCCGTAAGCCAAAGCGTTCCCCCGTCCTGCTCTTACCTGGCGCGGGGCGTGAACCGCAGTGCGTGTGCATTCGAGCCCTATCCCGCATTTCGCCCGGCAGCCAAAGCGATCCCCCGGCCTGCTCTTACCTGGCGCGGGGCGTGAACGGCAGTGCGTGTGCATTCGAGCCCTACCCTGCATTTTGCCCGTAAGCCAAAGCGATCCCCCGGCCTGCTCTTACCTGGCGCGGGGCGTGAGCCGCAGTGCGTGTGCATTCGAGCCCTATCCCGCATTTCGCCCGGCAGCCAAAGCGATCCCCCGGCCTGCTCTTACCTGGCGCGGGGCGTGAACGGCAGTGCGTGTGCATTCGAGCCCTATCCCGCATTTCGCCCGTAAGCCAAAGCGTTCCCCCGTCCTGCTCTTACCTGGCGCGGGGCGTGAGCCGCAGTGCGTGTGCATTCGAGCCCTATCCCGCATTTCGCCCGGCAGCCAAAGCGATCCCCCGGCCTGCTCTTACCTGGCGCAATGCGTGAACGGCAGTGCGTGTGCATTCGAGCCCTACCCTGCATTTTGCCCGTAAGCCAAAGCGATCCCCCGGCCTGCTCTTACCTGGCGCGGGGCGTGAGCCGCAGTGCGTGTGCATTCGAGCCCTATCCCGCATTTCGCCCGGCAGCCAAAGCGATCCCCCGGCCTGCTCTTACCTGGCGCGGGGCGTGAACGGCAGTGCGTGTGCATTCGAGCCCTACCCTGCATTTTGCCCGTAAGCCAAAGCGTTCCCCCGTCCTGCTCTTACCTGGCGCAATGCGTGAACGGCAGTGCGTGTGCATTCGAGCCCTACCCTGCATTTCGCCCGGCAGCCAAAGCGTTCCCCCGTCCTGCTCTTACCTGGCGCGGGGCGTGAACCGCAGTGCGTGTGCATTCGAGCCCTAACCTGAATTTTGCCCGTAAGCCAAAGCGTTCCCCCGTCCTGCTCTTACCTGGCGCGGGGCGTGAACGGCAGTGCGTGTGCATTCGAGCCCTACCCTGCATTTCGCCCGTAAGCCAAAGCGTTCCCCCGTCCTGCTCTTACCTGGCGCGGGGCGTGAACCGCAGTGCGTGTGCATTCGAGCCCTATCCCGCATTTCGCCCGGCAGCCAAAGCGATCCCCCGGCCTGCTCTTACCTGGCGCGGGGCGTGAACGGCAGTGCGTGTGCATTCGAGCCCTACCCTGCATTTTGCCCGTGAGCCAAAGCGTTCCCCCGTCCTGCTCTTACCTGGCGCGGGGCGTGAACCGCAGTGCGTGTGCATTCGAGCCCTATCCCGCATTTCGCCCGGCAGCCAAAGCGATCCCCCGGCCTGCTCTTACCTGGCGCGGGGCGTGAACGGCAGTGCATGTGCATGCGAGCCCTACCCTGCATTTTGCCCGTTAGCCAACGCGATCCCCCGGCCTGCTCTTACCTGGCGCAATGCGTGAGGGGCACTGCGTGTGTGCATGTGAGCCCTACCCCGCATTTCGCCCAGCCGCCAAAGCGATCCCCCGGCTTTCCCTTCCCTGGCGTGGGGCACGAGGGGCACTGCGTGTGTGCATGTGAGCCCTACCCCGCACTTCGCCCGGCAGCCAAAGCGATCCCCCGGCTTTCCCTTCCCTGGCGTGGGGCACGAGGGGCACTGCGTGTGTGCATGTGAGCCCTACCCCGCATTTCGCCCGGTAGCCAAAGCCCTCCCTTTCCTGGCGCAATGCGTGAGGGGCAATGCGTGTGTGCATGTGAGCCCTACCCCGCATTTCGCCCGGAAGCCAAAGCGATCCCCCGGCTCTCACTTACCTGGCGTGGGGCATGAGGGACACTGCGTGTGTGCATCTGAGCCCTACCCCGCATTTCGCCCGGAAGCCAAATCCCTCCCTTTCCTGGCGCAATGCGTTAGGGGCACTGCGTGTGTGCATGTGAGCCCTACCCCGCAGTTCGCACTGCAGCCAAAGCGCTCCCCTGACCTTCCCTTCGCTGGCGTGGGTCACGAGGGGCGCTGCGGTTGTGCATGTGAGCCCTACCCCGCATTTCGCCCGGCAGCCGAAGCATTCCCCTGGCCTTCTTTTATCTGGCGCAATGCGTGAGGGGCACTGCGTGTGTGCATGTGAGCCCTACCCCGCACTTCGCCCGGCAGCCAAAGCGATCCCCCGGCTTTCCCTTCCCTGGCGTGGGGCACGAGGGGCACTGCGTGTGTGCATGTGAGCCCTACCCCGCATTTCGCCCGGAAGCCAAAGCCCACCCTTTCCTGGCGCAATGCGTGAGGGGCAATGCGTGTGTGCATGTGAGCCCTACCCCGCATTTCGCCCGGCAGCCGAAGCGATCCCCCGGCTCTCACTTACCTGGCGTGGGGCATGAGGGACACTGCGTGTGTGCATCTGAGCCCTACCCCGCATTTCGCCCGGAAGCCAAATCCCTCCCTTTCCTGGCGCAATGCGTTAGGGGCACTGCGTGTGTGCATGTGAGCCCTACCCCGCAGTTCGCACTGCAGCCAACGCGCTCCCCTGACCTTCCCTTCGCTGGCGTGGGTCACGAGGGGCGCTGCGGTTGTGCATGAAAGCCCTACCCCGCATTTCCCCCGGAAGCCAAAGCGTTCCCCTGCCCTTCCCTTTTCAGGAGTGGGGCATGAGGGCCGCTGCGTGTGTGCATGTGAGCCCTACCCCGCATTTCGCCCGGAAGCCAAAGCCCTTTCTTTCCTGGCGCAATGCGTGCGGGGCACTGCGTGTGTGCATGTGAGCCCTACCCCGCAGTTCGCCCAGCAGCCACAGCCCTCCCTTTCCTGGCGCAATGCGTGAGGGGCACTGCGTGTGTGCATGTGATCCCTACCCCGCATTTCGCCCGGAAGCCAAAGCCCTCCCTTTCCTGGCGCAATGCGTTAGGGGCACTGCGTGTTTGCATGTGAGCCCTACCCCGCAGTTCGCCCGGAAGCCATAGCCATCCCCCGGCTCTCACTTACTTAACGTGGGGCATGAGGGGCACTGCGTGTGTGCATGTGAGCCCTACCCCGCATTTCGCCCGGAAGCCAAAGCGTTACCCTGGCCTTCTTTTATCTGGCGCAATGTTTGCGGGGCACTGCGTGTGTGCATGTGAGCCCTACCCCGCAGTTCGCCCGGAGGCCATAGCAATCCCCCGACTCTCACTTACTTGGCGTGGGGCATGAGGGGCACTGCGTGTGTGCATGTGAGCCCTACCCCGCATTTCGCCCAGCCGCCAAAGCGATCCCCCGGCTTTCCCTTCCCTGGCGTGGGGCACGAGGGGCACTGCGTGTGTGCATGTGAGCCCTACCCCGCATTTCGCCCGGAAGCCATAGCAATCCCCCGGCTCTCACTTACTTGGCGTGGGGCATGAGGGGCACTGCGTGTGTGCATGTGAGCCGTACCCCGCATTTCGCCCGGAAGCCAAAGCCCTCCCTTTCCTGGCGTGGGGCATGAGGGACACTGCGTGTGTGCATGTGAGCCCTACCCCGCATTTCGCCCGGCAGCCAAAGCACTCCCCTGGCTTTCCCTTCCCTGGCGTGGGGCATGAGGGGCGCTGCGTGTGTGCATGTGAGCCCTACCCCGCATTTCGCCCAGCAGCCGAAGCATTCCCCTGGCCTTCTTTTATCTGGCGCAATGCGTGAGGGGCACTGCGTGTGTGCATGTGAGCCCTACCCCGCATTTCGCCCGGCAGCCGAAGCATTCCCCTGGCCTTCTTTTATCTGGCGCAATGCGTGAGGGGCACTGCGTGTGTGCATGTGAGCCCTACCCCGCACTTCGCCCGGCAGCCAATGCGATCCCCCGGCTTTCCCTGCCTGGCGTGGGGCACGAGGGGCACTGCGTGTGTGCATGTGAGCCCTACCCCGCATTTCGCCCGGAAGCCAAAGCCCTCCCTTTCCTGGCGCAATGCGTGAGGGGCACTGCTTGTGTGCATGTGAGCCCTACCCCGCAGTTCGCCCAGCAGCCAAAGCCCTCCCTTTCCTGGCGCAATGCGTGAGGGGCACTGCGTGTGTGCATGTGAGCCCTACCCCGCATTTCGCCCGGAAGCCAAATCCCTCCCTTTCCTGGCGCAATGAGTTAGGGGCACTGCGTGTGTGCATGTGAGCCCTACCCCGCAGTTCGCCCAGCAGCCAAAGCCCTCCCTTTCCTGGCGCAATGCGTGAGGGGCACTGCGTGTGTGCATGTGAGCCCTACCCCGCATTTCGCCCGGAAGCCAAAGCCCTCCCTTTCCTGGCGCAATGCGTGAGGGGCACTGCGTGTTTGCATGTGAGCCCTACCCCGCAGTTCGCCCGGAAGCCATAGCAATCCCCCGGCTCTCACTTACTTAACGTGGGGCATGAGGGGCACTGCGTGTGTGCATGTGAGCCCTACCCCGCAGTTCGCCCGGAAGCCAAAGCGTTACCCTGGCCTTCTTTTATCTGGCGCAATGTTTGCGGGGCACTGCGTGTGTGCATGTGAGCCCTACCCCGCAGTTCGCCCGGAAGCCATAGCAATCCCCCGGCTCTCACTTACTTGGCGTGGGGCATGAGGGGCACTGCGTGTGTGCATGTGAGCCCTACCCCGCATTTCGCCCAGCCGCCAAAGCGATCCCCCGGCTTTCCCTTCCCTGGCGTGGGGCACGAGGGGCACTGCGTGTGTGCATGTGAGCCCTACCCCGCATTTCGCCCGGAAGCCAAAGCAATCCCCCGGCTCTCACTTACTTGGCGTGGGTCACGAGGGGCACTGCGTGTGTGCATGTGAGCCCTACCCCGCATTTCGCCCGGAAGCCAAAGCCCTCCCTTTCCTGGCGAAATGCGTGAGAAGCACTGCGTGTGTGAATGTGAGCCCTACCCCGCATTTCCCCCGGAAGCCAAAGCGTTCCCCTGGCTTTCCCTTCCCTGGCGTGGGGCATGAGGGGCGCTGCGTGTGTGCATGTGAGCCCTACCCCGCATTTCGCCCGGCAGCCGAAGCATTCCCATGGCCTTCTTTTATCTGGCGCAATGCGTGAGGGGCACTGCGTGTGTGCATGTGAGCCCTACCCCGCATTTAGCCCGGAAGCCGAAGCATTCCCCTGTCCTTCTTTTATCTGGCGCAATGCGTGAGGGGCACTGCGTGTGTGCATGTGAGCCCTACCCCGCACTTCGCCCGGCAGCCAAAGCGATCCCCCGGCTTTCCCTTCCCTGGCGTGGGGCACGAGGGGCACTGCGTGTGTGCATATGAGCCCTACCCCGCATTTCGCCCGGAAGCCAAAGCCCTCCCTTTCCTGGCGCAATGCGTGAGGGGCACTGCGTGTGTGCATGTGAGCCCTACCCCGCATTTCGCCCGGAAGCCAAAGCGATCCCCCGGCTCTCACTTACCTGGCGTGGGGCATGAGGGACACTGCGTGTGTGCATCTGAGCCCTACCCCGCATTTCGCCCGGAAGCCAAATCCCTCCCTTTCCTGGCGCAATGCGTTAGGGGCACTGCGTGTGTGCATGTGAGCCCTACCCCGCAGTTCGCACTGCAGCCAAAGCGCTCCCCTGACCTTCCCTTCGCTGGCGTGGGTCACGAGGGGCGCTGCGGTTGTGCATGAAAGCCCTACCCCGCATTTCTCCCGGAAGCCAAAGCCCTCCCTTTCCTGGCGCAATGCGTGAGGGGCACTGCTTGTGTGCATGTGAGCCCTACCCCGCAGTTCGCCCGGAAGCCAAAGCCCTCCCTTTCCTGGCGCAATGCGTTAGGGGCACTGCGTGTGTGCATGTGAGCCCTACCCCGCAGTTCGCACTGCAGCCAAAGCGCTCCCCTGACCTTCCCTTCGCTGGCGTGGGTCACGAGGGGCGCTGCGGTTGTGCATGAAAGCCCTACCCCGCATTTCGCCCGGAAGCCAAAGCCCTCCCTTTCCTGGCGCAATGCGTGAGGGGCACTGCTTGTGTGCATGTGAGCCCTACCCCGCAGTTCGCCCAGCAGCCAAAGCCCTCCCTTTCCTGGCGCAATGCGTGAGGGGCACTGCGTGTGTGCATGTGAGCCCTACCCCGCATTTCGCCCGGAAGCCAAATCCCTCCCTTTCCTGGCGCAATGAGTTAGGGGCACTGCGTGTGTGCATGTGAGCCCTACCCCGCAGTTCGCCCAGCAGCCAAAGCCCTCCCTTTCCTGGCGCAATGCGTGAGGGGCACTGCGTGTGTGCATGTGAGCCCTACCCCGCATTTCGCCCGGAAGCCAAAGCCCTCCCTTTCCTGGCGCAATGCGTGAGGGGCACTGCGTGTTTGCATGTGAGCCCTACCCCGCAGTTCGCCCGGAAGCCATAGCAATCCCCCGGCTCTCACTTACTTAACGTGGGGCATGAGGGGCACTGCGTGTGTGCATGTGAGCCCTACCCCGCAGTTCGCCCGGAAGCCAAAGCGTTACCCTGGCCTTCTTTTATCTGGCGCAATGTTTGCGGGGCACTGCGTGTGTGCATGTGAGCCCTACCCCGCAGTTCGCCCGGAAGCCATAGCAATCCCCCGGCTCTCACTTACTTGGCGTGGGGCATGAGGGGCACTGCGTGTGTGCATGTGAGCCCTACCCCGCATTTCGCCCAGCCGCCAAAGCGATCCCCCGGCTTTCCCTTCCCTGGCGTGGGGCACGAGGGGCACTGCGTGTGTGCATGTGAGCCCTACCCCGCATTTCGCCCGGAAGCCAAAGCGATCCCCCGGCTTTCCGTTCCCTGGCGTGGGTCACGAGGGGCACTGCGTGTGTGCATGTGAGCCCTACCCCGCATTTCGCCCGGAAGCCAAAGCCCTCCCTTTCCTGGCGAAATGCGTGAGAGGCACTGCGTGTGTGCATGTGAGCCCTACCCCGCATTTCCCCCGGAAGCCAAAGCGTTCCCCTGCCCTTCCCTTTTCAGGCGTGGGGCATGAGGGGCGCTGCGTGTGTGCATGTGAGCCCTACCCCGCATTTCGCCCGGCAGCCGAAGCATTCCCATGGCCTTCTTTTATCTGGCGCAATGCGTGAGGGGCACTGCGTGTGTGCATGTGAGCCCTACCCCGCATTTAGCCCGGAAGCCGAAGCATTCCCCTGTCCTTCTTTTATCTGGCGCAATGCGTGAGGGGCACTGCGTGTGTGCATGTGAGCCCTACCCCGCACTTCGCCCGGCAGCCAAAGCGATCCCCCGGCTTTCCCTTCCCTGGCGTGGGGCACGAGGGGCACTGCGTGTGTGCATATGAGCCCTACCCCGCATTTCGCCCGGAAGCCAAAGCCCTCCCTTTCCTGGCGCAATGCGTGAGGGGCACTGCGTGTGTGCATGTGAGCCCTACCCCGCATTTCGCCCGGAAGCCAAAGCGATCCCCCGGCTCTCACTTACCTGGCGTGGGGCATGAGGGACACTGCGTGTGTGCATCTGAGCCCTACCCCGCATTTCGCCCGGAAGCCAAATCCCTCCCTTTCCTGGCGCAATGCGTTAGGGGCACTGCGTGTGTGCATGTGAGCCCTACCCCGCAGTTCGCACTGCAGCCAAAGCGCTCCCCTGACCTTCCCTTCGCTGGCGTGGGTCACGAGGGGCGCTGCGGTTGTGCATGAAAGCCCTACCCCGCATTTCTCCCGGAAGCCAAAGCGTTCTCCTGCCCTTCCCTTTTCAGGCGTGGGGCATGAGGGCCGCTGCGTGTGTGCATGTGAGTCCTACCCCGCATTTCGCCCGGCAGCCGAAGCGTTACCCTGGCCTTCTTTTATCTGGCGCAATGCGTGCGGGGCACTGCGTGTGTGCATGTGAGCCCTACCCCGCAGTTCGCCCGGAAGCCATAGCAATCCCCCGGCTCTCACTTACTTGGCGTGGGGCATGAGGGGCACTGCGTGTGTGCATGTGATCCCTACCCCGCATTTCGCCCGGAAGCCAAAGCGTTCTCCTGACCTTCCCTTCGCTGGCGTGGGTCACGAGGGGCACTGCGTGTGTGCATGTGAGCCCTACCCCGCATTTCGCCCGGAAGCCAAAGCCCTCCCTTTCCTGGCGTGGGGCATGAGGGACACTGCGTGTGTGCATGTGAGCCCTACCCCGCATTTCGCCCGGCAGCCAAAGCACTCCCCTGGCTTTCCCTTCCCTGGCGTGGGGCATGAGGGGCGCTGCGTGTGTGCATGTGAGCCCTACCCCGTATTTCGCCCGGCAGCCGAAGCATTCCCCTGGCCTTCTTTTATCTGGCGCAATGCGTGAGGGGCACTGCGTGTGTGCATGTGAGCCCTACCCCGCAGTTCGCCCGGAAGCCATAGCAATCCCCCGGCTCTCACTTACTTGGCGTGGGGCATGAGGGGCACTGCGTGTGTGCATGTGAGCCCTACCCCGCATTTCGCCCGGAAGCCAAAGCGTTCTCCTGACCTTCCCTTCGCTGGCGTGGGTCACGAGGGACACTGCGTGTGTGCATGTGAGCCCTACCCCGCATTTCGCCCGGCAGCCAAAGCACTCCCCTGGCTTTCCCTTCCCTGGCGTGGGGCATCAGGGGCGCTGCGTGTGTGCATGTGAGCCCTACCCCGCATTTCGCCCGGCAGCCGAAGCATTCCCATGGCCTTCTTTTATCTGGCGCAATGCGTGAGGGGCACTGCGTGTGTGCATCTGAGCCCTACCCCGCATTTCGCCCGGAAGCCAAATCCCTCCCTTTCCTGGCGCAATGCGTGAGGGGCACTGCGTGTGTGCACGTGAGCCCTACCCCGCATTTCCCCCGGAAGCCAAAGCGTTCCCCTGCCCTTCCCATCGCTGGCGTGGGTCACGAGGGGCGCAGCGGTTGTGCATGTGAGCCCTACCCCGCATTTCGCCCGGCAGCCGAAGCATTCCCCTGGCCTTCTTTTATCTGGCGCAATGCGTGAGGGACACTGCGTGTGTGCATGTGAGCCCTACCCCGCATTTCGCCCGGAAGCCGAAGCATTCCCCTGGCCTTCTTTTATCTGGCGCAATGCGTGAGGGGCACTGCGTGTGTGCATGTGAGCCCTACCCCGCATTTCGCCCGGCAGCCATAGCAATCCCCCGGCTCTCACTTACCTGGCGTGGGGCATGAGGGGCACTGCGTGTGTGCATGTGAGCCCTACCCCGCATTTCGCCCGGAAGACAAATCCCTCCCTTTCCTGTCGCAATGCGTTAGGGGCACTGCGTGTGTGCATGTGAGCCCTACCCCGCAGTTCGCCCTGCAGCCAAAGCGCTCCCCTGACCTTCCCTTCGCTGTCGTGGGTCACGAGGGGCGCTGCGGTTGTGCATGTAAGCCCTACCCCGCATTTCTACCGTAAGCCAAAGCGTTCCCCTGACCTTCCCTTTTCAGGCGTGGGGCATGAGGGCCGCTGCGTGTGTGCATGTGAGCCCTACCCCGCATTTCGCCCGGCAGCCGAAGCGTTACCCTGGCCTTCTTTTATCTGGCGCAATGCGTGAGGGGCACTGCGTGTGTGCATGTGAGCCCTACCCCGCAGTTCGCCCGGAAGCCATAGCAATCCCCCGGCTCTCACTTACTTGGCGTGGGGCATGAGGGGCACTGCGTGTGTGCATGTGAGCCCTACCCCGCATTTCGCCCGGAAGCCAAAGCGTTCTCCTGACCTTCCCTTCGCTGGCGTGGGTCACGAGGGGCACTGCGTGTGTGCATGTGAGCCCTACCCCGCATTTCGCCCGGAAGCCATAGCAATCCCCCGGCTCTCACTTACTTGGCGTGGGGCATGAGGGGCACTGCGTGTGTGCATGTGAGCCCTACCCCGCATTTCGACCGGAAGCCAAAGCCCTCCCTTTCCTGGCGTGGGGCATGAGGGACACTGCGTGTGTGCTTGTGAGCCCTACCCCGCATTTCGCCCGGCAGCCAAAGCACTCCCCTGGCTTTCCCTTCCCTGGCGTGGGGCATGAGGGGCGCTGCGTGTGTGCATGTGAGCCCTACACCGCATTTCGCCCGGCAGCCGAAGCATTCCCCTGGCCTTTTTTTATCTGGCGCAATGCGTGAGGGGCACTGCGTGTGTGCATGCGAGCCCTATCCCGCATTTCGCCCGGCAGCCGAAGCGTTACCCTGGCCTTCTTTTATCTGGCGCAATGCGTGAGGGGCACTGCGTGTGTGCATGTGAGCCCTACCCCGCACTTCGCCCTGCAGCCAAAGCGATCCCCCGGCTTTCCGTTCCCTGGCGTGGGGCACGAGGGGCACTGCGTGTGTGCATGTGAGCCCTACCCCGCATTTCGCCCGGAAGCCAAAGCGTTCCCCTGGCTTTCCCTTCCCTGGCGTGGGGCATGAGGGGCGCTGCGTGTGTGCATGTAAGCCCTACCCCGCATTTCTACCGTAAGCCAAAGCGTTCCCCTGACCTTCCCTTTTCAGGCGTGGGGCATGAGGGCCGCTGCGTGTGTGCATGTGAGCCATACCCCGCATTTCGCCCGGCAGCCGAAGCGTTACCCTGGCCTTCTTTTATCTGGCGCAATGCGTGAGGGGCACTGCGTGTGTGCATGTGAGCCCTACCCCGCAGTTCGCCCGGAAGCCATAGCAATCCCCCGGCTCTCACTTACTTGGCGTGGGGCATGAGGGGCACTGCGTGTGTGCATGTGAGCCCTACCCCGCATTTCGCCCGGAAGCCAAAGCGTTCTCCTGACCTTCCCTTCGCTGGCGTGGGTCACGAGGGGCACTGCGTGTGTGCATGTGAGCCCTACCCCGCATTTCGCCCGGAAGCCATAGCAATCCCCCGGCTCTCACTTACTTGGCGTGGGGCATGAGGGGCACTGCGTGTGTGCATGTGAGCCCTACCCCGCATTTCGACCGGAAGCCAAAGCCCTCCCTTTCCTGGCGTGGGGCATGAGGGACACTGCGTGTGTGCTTGTGAGCCCTACCCCGCATTTCGCCCGGCAGCCAAAGCACTCCCCTGGCTTTCCCTTCCCTGGCGTGGGGCATGAGGGGCGCTGCGTGTGTGCATGTGAGCCCTACACCGCATTTCGCCCGGCAGCCGAAGCATTCCCCTGGCCTTTTTTTATCTGGCGCATTGCGTGAGGGGCACTGCGTGTGTGCATGCGAGCCCTATCCCGCATTTCGCCCGGCAGCCGAAGCGTTACCCTGGCCTTCTTTTATCTGGCGCAATGCGTGAGGGGCACTGCGTGTGTGCATGTGAGCCCTACCCCGCACTTCGCCCTGCAGCCAAAGCGATCCCCCGGCTTTCCGTTCCCTGGCGTGGGGCACGAGGGGCACTGCGTGTGTGCATGTGAGCCCTACCCCGCATTTCGCCCGGAAGCCAAAGCGTTCCCCTGCCCTTCCCTTTTCATGCGTGGGGCATGAGGGGCGCTGCGTGTGTGCATGTGAGCCCTACCCCGCATTTCGCCCGGCAGTCAAAGCACTCCCCTGGCTTTCCCTTCCCTGGCGTGGGGCATGAGGGGCGCTGCGTGTGTGCATGTGAGCCCTACCCCGCATTTCGCCCGGCAGCCGAAGCATTCCCCTGGCCTTTTTTTATCTGGCGCAATGCGTGAGGGGCACTGCGTGTGTGCATGTGAGCCATACCCCGCATTTCGCCCGGCAGCCGAAGCGTTACCCTGGCCTTCTTTTATCTGGCGCAATGCGTGAGGGGCACTGCGTGTGTGCATGTGAGCCCTACCCCGCATTTCGCCCGGAAGCCAAAGCCCTCCCTTTCCTGGCGCAATGCGTGAGGGGCACTGCGTGTGTGCATGTGAGCCCTACCCCGCACTTCGCCCGGCAGCCAAAGCGCTCCCCTGACCTTCCCTTCGCTGGCGTGGGTCACGAGGGGCACTGCGTGTGTGCATGTAAGCCCTACCCCGCATTTCCCCCGGAAGCCAAAGCGATCCCCCGGCTCTCACTTACCTGGCGTGGGGCATGAGGGGCGCTGCGTGTGTGCATGTGAGCCCTACCCCGCATTTCGCCCGGCAGCCGAAGCGTTACCCTGGCCTTCTTTTATCTGGCGCAATGCGTGCGGGGCACTGCGTGTGTGCATGTGAGCCCTACCCCGCACTTCGCCCGGAAGCCATAGCAATCCCCCGGCTCTCACTTACTTGGCGTGGGGCATGAGGGGCACTGCGTGTGTGCATGTGAGCCCTACCCCGCATTTCGCCCGGAAGCCAAAGCCCTCCCTTATCTGGCGCAATGCGTGAGGGGCACTGCGTGTGTGCATGTGAGCCCTACCCCGCATTTCGCGCGGCAGCCAAAGCGTTCCCCTGGCCTTTCCTTATATGGCGCAATGCGTGAGGGGCACTGCGTGTGTGCATGTGTGCCCTACCCCGCATTTCGCCCGGCAGCCAAAGCCCTCCCTTATCTGGCGCAATGGTGAGGGGCACTGCGTGTGTGCATGTGAGCCCTACCCCGCATTTCGCCCGGCAAACAAAGCCCTCCCTTTCCTGGCGCAATGCGTGAGAGGCACTGCGTGTGTGCATGTGTGCCCTACCTCGCATTTCGCCCGGCAGCCAAAGCCCTCCCTTTCCTGGCGCAATGCATGAGGGGCACTGCGTGTGTGCATGTGAGCCCTACCCCGCATGTTGATTTATAACGACTAACCCAAGTCGGAGTAGGGACGGCTGACAGTCAGACTGCTTCGCACATTACACGTTATACGGTATCTCCACTACTGACGATATGAGTTCCTGTCTCCGGTCATATAGAGACTCGTCCTTCGTAGTCACGCATGGGGTATGCCACGCCACGCACTCAGTCACCCCTGAGTTCTGACCGATCCTCAACAAGAGATACCGTATAACGTGTAATGTGCGAAGCAGTCTGACTGTCAGCCGTCCCTACTCCGACTTGGGTTAGTCGTTATAAATCAACAGGTTATGAGCCCCGTGGGAGCGGCGGGTTGCTATTATTACCGGGATAGGTAATCATAATCTATAGGTAGATAGTGCGGGACACACAAATGGGTGAAGACGGTGGCCCCAAGACCATCCTTGAGCTGACCGCTGAGAATGCGCACTACTGGTTGGATAGGATTGAGATTCACCTGCAGTACAAGGGCATGGGCTCGGTTCTGACCTCGGATAAGGCGACGGACAAGGATATCGAGAAGGCAACGGCAGTGATTCGCGCAAACATGCGCGTGAGCGACCACTCAATCTACCGCGAGGTTGTGGAGGAGCTGGCTACGGAGAAGGACGCCGACCCCAACGCCAAGCAGAACTTGGCGAAGAGCCTGGTGAAGGCTCTGGAGAAGCACTACAAGCGCATCGCAGCTCTCAACCACGAGTTGTGGCAGGATGAGCTGCGCGCTATTCGCCTGAAGGCGAACGAGTCCATCAGCGAGCTGATTCAACGTATCACCAACTACGTGGAACGGCTATGCTGGTCGGACTGCGCTGGGTTTAAGTCTAAGGACCGGGAGATGCTAATTGTGCAGGCCACATTCCGTGCCCTGCCCACGGCGTACGCATCCGTCGTGGCCAGCGCGGGTGACGACTACGCCAAGTCTGGCAAGTACTCGGTGGCAGATGCCGAGCAGCGAATCAGCCGCTACCAGACCATCCTGAACAGCATGCGTGGCGACGATGCTGACAGCGGGGGGCCGTCTACATCGATCGCTGCCATCAGCGGTAACTACAACCACTATGGCGGCGGTGGCGGCTACTATCGCGGTGGTGGGGACCACCGCGGTGGGCGTGGCGGGCGCGGTGGGCGTGGCGGCCGCGGGGGACGCGGCGGCGTGCGCGACAAGAGCCACATCAGGTGCTACGAGTGCGGGGAGTACGGCCACTACTCGGACAAGTGCCCCAACCCACGGCAGCCCCCTCCGGCTGCCGGCGGTGGTGGTGCCGGCGGTGGAGGTGCCGCCGGCGGGGGCGGCGGGCGTGGTGGCGACGGCCTGGACGGTGGCCGTGGCCGCGGCGGCGATGCAGGACGTGGCCGCGGCCGAGGAGGTGCGCACATTGGCCGTGATGGTGGTGACCGGCGCATGTGGGCAATCTCTGTACCGGGGGTGCACACGGCTAGCAGCGGGGAAGCAGCTAGCAGCAGCGGGCGGACAAGCGAGCTCGGATGGGTCATGGACACGGGGTCACCGGTACATGTATCACCGCTGCGAGGGCAGATGTTCAACTTCAGGCCGCACAGCCTACAGCTCCGGGGGTTCAACGGAGCGCTGTCAACCAGCACTGGGGTCGGGTCAATGATCATTCATGTGCTTGGTGGCGATGACAGCACATACTACTTGCGTCTTGATGACGTGCAGTGCGTCCCTGAAGCGGACTGCAACTTGATTTCGCGGGAGGCGATGCTGGCGGCTGGCGAGCAGTGGGACCGCACTTACCGTGCGGTGGACTCAGCGGAGCATTATTATGACAACGACAGCGACATCGCTTTCATGGTGGCGGACTCACGCGATGGGAAACTATGGGTTCGCGTGGCCGGCGTGGGTGCGCCGCCGGCGGGTGTCGGCGGCGCCCTGGACGGCGTGTTTACCACGCGTCCTGCTGGCGGCGGCGCTGGCTCATCCAGCGATGCCGGTTCCACCAACCAGCCTAATCAGCAAGGCGAAAGCATTAGCAGCGGGGGTAACAGCAGCAGCACGGGTGCGGAAAGCACCGGCAGTAGCAGTGGGGGAGGTACCGGCGGGCGAGCGTGCGGTGGGCAATACGTGATCTACAGGGACACAAAGCCCGTAAATTTACTCGAGGAGTCAGTAGAGCCGCAGCTCAGCCAGGAGGACATGCGCATGCGGTTGCGTGCCATTAGGTGGCACCGCCGGTACGGCCACGTGGGATACAGCGCTTTAGCAAAACTGGCGCGCAGCCACAGTGTAGTGGGCCTGGATGTGCCTGCTGAGATCTTCGACCAGCTCGCCCATGAGGAGCATTGCGACACCTGTCTTCTAACGACTAAGGTCGGCATGTCGTACCCAGCGACAGGCTCCCGGGCGGCTGCGCCGCTGGAGCTCATACACACTGATATCTGGCAAGGTGATAGGGAGACGCGCGGGGGACACAAGTACGTGCTAACAGTATTGGATGATTACAGCAAAATGGCGCGCATTGTGTTGATGAAGCGGAAATCGGATGCGCCTGAGCAATTGATGAACGTGATAAGGGAGTGGGAGCGCCAGCTGGGGAGCAAGGTGAAAGAGGTGCAGTCGGATCGTGGGCGCGAGTACATGAGTGAGGAAATGCAGGCGTTCTTTAGGGAGCAGGGGATTGTTCACCTAACGTCTGCCCCGTACACTCCGCAGCAAAATGGTGCGGCGGAGCGGGTGCAGCAGACGCTTGCTAGGAAGGCGCGGGCAATGCTGAAGGATGCTGACTTGCATGCTGATCTATGGGGCGAGGCAATGCTCACAGCGTGCACTATTCGCAACCGTTCGCCAATCACAGGCGACAGCAAAACCCCATTCGAGCTGTTCACAGGTCAGCGGCCAAGCCTGACGCTGATGCGTGTGTTCGGCTGCCCGGCGTATGTCAATATCGCGGGCAAGGAGAAGCCAGGCAAGCTAGCGCCCAACCGGCGGAAAGGTGTGTTCATAGGCTGGGACCGTGGATCGGTCGCATACCGTGTGTTGATGCCGGACGGAAAAATAATTGTGAGCCGTGATGTGATTTGTGACGAGCGGCCTCCCTGGTGGCATGACGAGGCGCGCAAGGCGGAAGCGCAGGTGATTGAGCGCTACCCGCACTTGTTGTGGGAGTCGGATGATGAGGAGGATGCAGGTGGGCAGCCGGGAGAGGGGGAGATTATGGCCATTCCCCCGGCTACCAACAATGCGGCAAATGCAAGTGCCACTGATGCGGAGCTGAGCAATGCGGGAAAGCAGAGCGGTGCGGGGGAGCAGTCGGATGCGGGGGAGCATCCTAGTGCAGGACCATCAAGGCCTGCGCGTGTGAGAAAGCAACCAGACAGGTTTGTGCCGGGTGTGGGGTTTGTTTGCGGAATCGGTGCAGTTCAAAAGGAGCCGCCGAAGACGGTGACTGAGGCCCTGAGTGGTCCCGACGGTGAGTCGTGGGCTCTGGCAATCAAGCGCGAGTTAGATTCGCTTAAAAAGAATGGCACGTGGGTTGTAGACGTGCCGCCGGCGGGAGTGAAGCCAATTCAGTGCCGGTGGGTGTTAGCGTACAAGTACGGGACGAACGGGGAGGTGATACGGCCAAAGGCGCGCTTGGTCGCCAAGGGGTTTCAACAGAAGGAAGGTATTGATTTTGGCGAGGTGTTCGCGCCAACGGCAAAGCAGGCAACGCTACGCCTGCTACAGGCGATAGTAGCGAAGGAGGGGCTGGTGATGCATCAGGTGGATGTGGAGACGGCCTTCCTACACGGATGGCTAGATGAAGAAGTGTGGATGGAGCCCCCTCCTGAGCTAGGCATTGATGATCCATCATTAAAGTGTCATCTGCAGAAGGCGCTATACGGCCTAAAGCAGGCGTCACGGGCGTGGCATACGCGGCTGAAGAGTGTGTTGTACGACATTGGGTTTACAGTGTCAACGGCGGACCCAGGTTTCTTCGTACGGCATAGTGCGGAGGGTCCGACCTACGTGTTTGTGCATGTGGATGATATGCTGATTGCGGGCAAGTCTGTGGCAGTTGTGTCGGGAGTGAAAGATGCACTGCGTGCTCACTTTACGCTGGACGATCGGGGTGACGCCAGCTATTTCCTGGGCATGGAAATAAAGCGTGTGGATGGGAAAATAAAGCTATCCCAGCGGAAGTATACGCTGGATATCATTGCGCGGTTCGGAATGGAGGATGTGACGAGCAAGGTTACACCCATGGCGCCGAATACTCGGTTCAATGCGGTGGGGGCGAAGGCGTTTGAGGATCCCACGCGGTATAGGGAGCTGGTTGGTGCGCTAACGTATCTGTCGACTGGTACGAGGCCTGATATCACCTATGCGGTGCGGTCTCTGTCACGGTATTTCAATGCGCCCGGCCAGGAGCACTGGAACGCAGCAAAACATGTCGTGCGGTATTTGAAGGGCACGGCAGAGTACGGTCTGTGGTACGGTGATGCGAGCGGTATGGAGGGCTGGAGTGATGCGGATTTTGCTGGTGATCTGGACACTCGGCGGTCAACGACTGGGTATGTGATCAAGATGCATGGCGGAGTGGTAAGCTTCGATAGCAAGCTGCAGCCTACGGTGGCGCTATCAACCGTGGAGGCGGAATACATGGCGGCGTCGGCGACAACGCGGGAGCTGCTCTGGCTACGACAGCTAATGGCGGATATGCGACTGCCGGAGGCGAAACAGGAACTGAGGATGCGGACGGATAACCAGGGTGCACTCAGCCTGATTAAGAATCCGGTGATTAGTGCAAGGTCGAAACACATTGATGTTATTCACCATTTCGTGCGGGAGCGGGTAGAACGCAAGGAGGTGGCGTTTGAGTTTTGCCCAACGGCAGAGATGGTAGCGGATGCGCTGACTAAGCCGCTGGAGCGGATTAAGCTGGAGAAGTTTCGCAAGATGATGGGCTTACGTATTTGAGTAAGAAAAGCGGGCAGTAAGGATAGGAGAACAATTACAAGTGATGGAGTTCAGCCCGCGGGGGAGTGTTGAGGATCGGTCAGAACTCAGGGGTGACTGAGTGCGTGGCGTGGCATACCCCATGCGTGACTACGAAGGACGAGTCTCTATATGACCGGAGACAGGAACTCATATCGTTAGTAGTGGAGATACCGTATAACGTGTAATGTGCGAAGCAGTCTGACTGTCAGCCGTCCCTACTCCGACTTGGGTTAGTCGTTATAAATCAACACCGCATTTCGCCCGGCAGCCAAAGCCCTCCCTTATCTGGCGCAATGCGTGAGGGGCACTGCGTGTGTGCATGTGAGCCCTACCCCGAATTTCGCGCGGCAGCCAAAGCGTTACCCTGGCTTTCTATTATATGGCGCAATGCGTGAGGGGCACTGCGTGTGTGCATGTGTGCCCTACCCCGCATTTCGCCCGGCAGCCAAAGCCCTATCTTTCCTGGCGAAATGCGTGAGAGGCACTGCGTGTGTGCATGTGAGCACTACCGCGCATTTCGCCCGGCAGCCAAAGCCCTCCCTTTCCTGGCGCAATGCGTGAGCGGCACTGCGTTTGTGCATGTGTGCCCTACCTCGCATTTCGCCCGGCAGCCAATGCCCTCCCTTTCCTGGCGCAATGCGTGAGAGGCACTGCGTGTGTGCATGTGAGCCCTACCCCGCATTTCGCCCGGCAGCCAAAGCCCTCCCTTATCTGGCGCAATGCGTGAGGGGCACTGCGTGTGTGCATGTGAGCCCTACCCCGCATTTCGCCCGGCAGCCAAAGCCCTCCCTTATCTGGCGCAATGCGTGAGGGGCACTGCGTGTGTGCATGTGGGCCCTACCCCGCATTTCGCGCGGCAGCCAAAGCGTTCCCCTGGCCTATCCTTATATGGCGCAATGCGTGAGGGGCACTGCGTTTGTGCATGTGTGCCCTACCTCGCATTTCGCCCGGCAGCCAATGCCCTCCCTTTCCTGGCGCAATGCGTGAGAGGCACTGCGTGTGTGCATGTGAGCCCTACCCCGCATTTCGCCCGGCAGCCAAAGCCCTCCCTTATCTGGCGCAATGCGTGAGGGGCACTGCGTGTGTGCATGTGAGCCCTACCCCGCATTTCGCCCGGCAGCCAAAGCCCTCCCTTATCTGGCGCAATGCGTGAGGGGCACTGCGTGTGTGCATGTGGGCCCTACCCCGCATTTCGCGCGGCAGCCAAAGCGTTCCCCTGGCCTATCCTTATATGGCGCAATGCGTGAGGGGCACTGCGTGTGTGCATGTGAGCCCTACCCCGCATTTCGCCCGGCAGCCAAAGCCCTATCTTTCCTGGCGAAATGCGTGAGGGGCACTGCGTGTGTGCATGTGAGCCCTACCCCGCATTTCGCCCGGCAGCCAAAGCGTTACCCTGGCTTTCTATTATCTGGCGCAATGCGTGAGGGGCACTGCGCGTGCATGTGAGCCCTACCACGCATTTCGCCCGGCAGCCAAAGCCCTACCTTTCCTGGCGCAATGCGTGAGAGGCACTGCGTGTGTGCATGAGAGCACTACCCCGCATTTCGCCCGGCAAACAAAGCCCTCCCTTTCCTGGCGCAATGCGTGAGAGGCACTGCGTGTGTGCATGTGTGCCCTACCTCGCATTTCGCCCGGCAGCCAAAGCCCTCCCTTATCTGGCGCAATGCGTGAGGGGCACTGCGTGTGTGGCTGTGAGCCCTACCCAGCATTTCGCCCGGCAGCTAAAGCGTTACCCTGGCTTTCTATTATCTGGCGCAATGCGTGAGGGGCACTGCGCGTGCATGTGAGCCCTACCACGCATTTCGCCCGGCAGCCAAAGCCCTCTCTTTCCTGGCGCAATGCGTGAGAGGCACTGCGTGTGTGCATGTGAGCCCTACCCCGCATTTCGCCCGGCAGCCAAAGCCCTCTCTTATCTGGCGCAATGCGTGAGGGGCACTGCGTGTGTGCATGTGAGCCCTACCCCGCATTTCGCCCGGCAGCCAAAGGGATCCCCAGGCTTTCTATTATATGGCGCAATGCGTGAGGGGCACTGCGTGTGTGCATGTGTGCCCTACCCCGCATTTCGCCCGGCAGCCAAAGCCCTATCTTTCCTGGCGAAATGCGTGAGCGGCACTGCGTTTGTGCATGTGAGCACTACCGCGCATTTCGCCCGGCAGCCAAAGCCCTCCCTTTCCTGGCGCAATGCGTGAGCGGCACTGCGTTTGTGCATGTGTGCCCTACCTCGCATTTCGCCCGGCAGCCAATGCCCTCCCTTTCCTGGCGCAATGCGTGATAGGCACTGCGTGTGTGCATGTGAGCCCTACCCCGCATTTCGCCCGGCAGCCAAAGCCCTCCCTTATCTGGCGCAATGCGTGAGGGGCACTGCGTGTGTGCATGTGAGCCCTACCCCGCATTTCGCCCGGCAGCCAAAGCCCTCCCTTATCTGGCGCAATGCGTGAGGGGCACTGCGTGTGTGCATGTGAGCCCTACCCCGCATTTCGCGCGGCAGCCAAAGCGTTCCCCTGGCCTATCCTTATATGGCGCAATGCGTGAGGGGCACTGCGTGTGTGCATGTGAGCCCTACCCCGCATTTCGCCCGGCAGCCAAAGCCCTATCTTTCCTGGCGAAATGCGTGAGGGGCACTGCGTGTGTGGCTGTGAGCCCTACCCAGCATTTCGCCCGGCAGCCAAAGCGTTACCCTGGCTTTCTATTATCTGGCGCAATGCGTGAGGGGCACTGCGCGTGCATGTGAGCCCTACCCCGCATTTCGCCCGGCAGCCAAAGCCCTCTCTTTCCTGGCGCAATGCGTGAGAGGCACTGCGTTTGTGCATGAGAGCACTACCCCGCATTTCGCCCGGCAGCCAAAGCCCTCCCTTTCCTGGCGCAATGCGTGAGAGGCACTGCGTGTGTGCATGTGTGCCCTACCGCGCATTTCGCCCGGCAGCCAAAGCCCTCCCTTTCCTGGCGCAATGCGTGAGCGGCACTGCGTTTGTGCATGTGTGCCCTACCTCGCATTTCGCCCGGCAGCCAATGCCCTCCCTTTCCTGGCGCAATGCGTGATAGGCACTGCGTGTGTGCATGTGAGCCCTACCCCGCATTTCGCCCGGCAGCCAAAGCCCTCTCTTTCCTGGCGCAATGCGTGAGGGGCACTGCGTGTGTGCATGTGAGCCCTACCCCGCATTTCGCCCGGCAGCCAAAGCCCTCCCTTATCTGGCGCAATGCGTGAGGGGCACTGCGTGTGTGCATGTGGGCCCTACCCCGCATTTCGCGCGGCAGCCAAAGCGTTCCCCTGGCCTATCCTTATATGGCGCAATGCGTGAGGGGCACTGCGTGTGTGCATGTGAGCCCTACCCCGCATTTCGCCCGGCAGCCAAAGCCCTATCTTTCCTGGCGAAATGCGTGAGGGGCACTGCGTGTGTGCATGTGAGCCCTACCCCGCATTTCGCCCGGCAGCCAAAGCGTTACCCTGGCTTTCTATTATCTGGCGCAATGCGTGAGGGGCATTGCGCGTGCATGTGAGCCCTACCACGCATTTCGCCCGGCAGCCAAAGCCCTCTCTTTCCTGGCGCAATGCGTGAGAGGCACTGCGTGTGTGCATGTGAGCCCTACCCCGCATTTCGCCCGGCAGCCAAAGCCCTCTCTTATCTGGCGCAATGCGTGAGGGGCACTGCGTGTGTGCATGTGAGCCCTACCCCGCATTTCGCCCGGCAGCCAAAGGGATCCCCAGGCTTTCTATTATATGGCGCAATGCGTGAGGGGCACTGCGTGTGTGCATGTGTGCCCTACCCCGCATTTCGCCCGGCAGCCAAAGCCCTATCTTTCCTGGCGAAATGCGTGAGAGGCACTGCGTGTGTGCATGTGAGCACTACCGCGCATTTCGCCCGGCAGCCAAAGCCCTCCCTTTCCTGGCGCAATGCGTGAGCGGCACTGCGTGTGTGCATGTGTGCCCTACCTCGCATTTCGCCCGGCAGCCAATGCCCTCCCTTTCCTGGCGCAATGCGTGATAGGCACTGCGTGTGTGCATGTGAGCCCTACCCCGCATTTCGCCCGGCAGCCAAAGCCCTCCCTTATCTGGCGCAATGCGTGAGGGGCACTGCGTGTGTGCATGTGAGCCCTACCCCGCATTTCGCCCGGCAGCCAAAGCCCTCCCTTATCTGGCGCAATGCGTGAGGGGCACTGCGTGTGTGCATGTGAGCCCTACCCCGCATTTCGCGCGGCAGCCAAAGCGTTCCCCTGGCCTATCCTTATATGGCGCAATGCGTGAGGGGCACTGCGTGTGTGCATGTGAGCCCTACCCCGCATTTCGCCCGGCAGCCAAAGCCCTCTCTTTCCTGGCGCAATGCGTGAGAGGCACTGCGTTTGTGCATGAGAGCACTACCCCGCATTTCGCCCGGCAAACAAAGCCCTCCCTTTCCTGGCGCAATGCGTGAGAGGCACTGCGTGTGTGCATGTGTGCCCTACCGCGCATTTCGCCCGGCAGCCAAAGCCCTCCCTTTCCTGGCGCAATGCGTGAGCGGCACTGCGTTTGTGCATGTGTGCCCTACCTCGCATTTCGCCCGGCAGCCAATGCCCTCCCTTTCCTGGCGCAATGCGTGATAGGCACTGCGTGTGTGCATGTGAGCCCTACCCCGCATTTCGCCCGGCAGCCAAAGCCCTCCCTTATCTGGCGCAATGCGTGAGGGGCACTGCGTGTGTGCATGTGAGCCCTACCCCGCATTTCGCCCGGCAGCCAAAGCCCTCCCTTATCTGGCGCAATGCGTGAGGGGCACTGCGTGTGTGCATGTGAGCCCTACCCCGCATTTCGCGCGGCAGCCAAAGCGTTCCCCTGGCCTATCCTTATATGGCGCAATGCGTGAGGGGCACTGCGTGTGTGCATGTGAGCCCTACCCCGCATTTCGCCCGGCAGCCAAAGCCCTATCTTTCCTGGCGAAATGCGTGAGGGGCACTGCGTGTGTGCATGTGAGCCCTACCCCGCATTTCGCCCGGCAGCCAAAGCGTTACCCTGGCTTTCTATTATCTGGCGCAATGCGTGAGGGGCACTGCGCGTGCATGTGAGCCCTACCACGCATTTCGCCCGGCAGCCAAAGCCCTCTCTTTCCTGGCGCAATGCGTGAGAGGCACTGCGTGTGTGCATGAGAGCACTACCCCGCATTTCGCCCGGCAAACAAAGCCCTCCCTTTCCTGGCGCAATGCGTGAGAGGCACTGCGTGTGTGCATGTGTGCCCTACCTCGCATTTCGCCCGGCAGCCAAAGCCCTCCCTTATCTGGCGCAATGCGTGAGGGGCACTGCGTGTGTGGCTGTGAGCCCTACCCAGCATTTCGCCCGGCAGCCAATGCCCTCCCTTTCCTGGCGCAATGCGTGATAGGCACTGCGTGTGTGCATGTGAGCCCTACCCCGCATTTCGCCCGGCAGCCAAAGCCCTCCCTTATCTGGCGCAATGCGTGAGGGGCACTGCGTGTGTGCATGTGAGCCCTACCCCGCATTTCGCGCGGCAGCCAAAGCGTTCCCCTGGCCTATCCTTATATGGCGCAATGCGTGAGGGGCACTGCGTGTGTGCATGTGAGCCCTACCCCGCATTTCGCCCGGCAGCCAAAGCCCTATCTTTCCTGGCGAAATGCGTGAGGGGCACTGCGTTTGTGCATGTGAGCCCTACCCCGCATTTCGCCCGGCAGCCAAAGCGTTACCCTGGCTTTCTATTATCTGGCGCAATGCGTGAGGGGCACTGCGCGTGCATGTGAGCCCTACCCCGCATTTCGCCCGGCAGCCAAAGCCCTCTCTTTCCTGGCGCAATGCGTGAGAGGCACTGCGTGTGTGCATGAGAGCACTACCCCGCATTTCGCCCGGCAAACAAAGCCCTCCCTTTCCTGGCGCAATGCGTGAGAGGCACTGCGTGTGTGCATGTGTGCCCTACCTCGCATTTCGCCTGGCAGCCAAAGCCCTCCCTTTCCTGGCGCAATGCGTGAGAGGCACTGCGTGTGTGCATGTGAGCCCTACCCCGCATTTCGCCCGGCAGCCAAAGCCCTCCCTTATCTGGCGCAATGCGTGAGGTGCACTGCGTGTGTGGCTGTGAGCCCTACCCAGCATTTCGCCCGGCAGCCAAAGCGTTACCCTGGCTTTCGATTATCTGGCGCAATGCGTGAGGGGCACTGCATGTGTGCATGTGTGCCCTACCCCGCATTTCGCCCGGCAGCCAAAGCCCTCCCTTTCCTGGCGCAATGCGTGAGAGGCACTGCGTGTGTGCATGTGAGCCCTACCCCGCATTTCGCCCGGCAGCCAAAGCCCTCCCTTATCTGGCGCAATGCGTGAGGGGCACTGCGTGTGTGCATGTGAGCCCTACCCCGCATTTCGTCCGGCAGCCAAAGCCCTATCTTTCCTGGCGAAATGCCTGAAAGGCACTGCGTTTGTGCATGTGAGCACTACCGCGCATTTCGTCCGGCAGCCAAAGCGATCCCCAGGCTTTCTATTATCTGGCGTGGGGCGTGAGGGAGACTGCGTGTGCATGTGAGCCCTACCCCGCATTTCGCCCGGCAGCCGAAGCGATCCCCTGGCTTTCTATTATCTGGCGTGGGGCGTGAGGGAGACTGCGTGTGCATGTGAGCCCTACCACGCATTTCGCCCGGCAGCCAAAGCCCTCCCTTTCCCGGCGCAATGCGTGAGAGGCACTGCGTGTGTGCATGTGAGCCCTACCCCGCCTTTCGCCCGGCAGCCAAAGCCCTCTCTTATCTGGCGCAATGCGTGAGGGGCTGCGCGTGTGTGCATGTGAGCCCTACCCCGCATTTCGCGCGGCAGCCAAAGCGTTCCCCTGGCCTTTCCTTATATGGCGCAATGCGTGAGGGGCACTGCGTGTGTGCATGTGTGCCCTACCCCGCATTTCGCCCGGCAGCCAAAGCCCTATCTTTCCTGGCGAAATGCGTGAGAGGCACTGCGTTGGTGCATGAGAGCACTACCCCGCATTTCGCCCGGCAAACAAAGCCCTCTCTTTCCTGGCGCAATGCGTGAGAGGCACTGCGTGTGTGCATGTGTGCCTACCCCGCATTTCGCCCGGCAGCCAAAGCCCTCCCTTATCTGGCGCAATGCGTGAGGTGCACTGCGTGTGTGGCTGTGAGCCCTACCCAGCATTTCGCCCGGCAGCCAAAGCGTTACCCTGGCTTTCGATTATCTGGCGCAATGCGTGAGGGGCACTGCATGTGTGCATGTGTGCCCTACCCCGCATTTCGCCCGGCAGCCAAAGCCCTCCCTTTCCTGGCGCAATGCGTGAGAGGCACTGCGTGTGTGCATGTGAGCCCTACCCCGCATTTCGCCCGGCAGCCAAAGCCCTCCCTTATCTGGCGCAATGCGTGAGGGGCACTGCGTGTGTGCATGTGAGCCCTACCCCGCATTTCGTCCGGCAGCCAAAGCCCTATCTTTCCTGGCGAAATGCCTGAAAGGCACTGCGTTTGTGCATGTGAGCACTACCGCGCATTTCGTCCGGCAGCCAAAGCGATCCCCAGGCTTTCTATTATCTGGCGTGGGGCGTGAGGGAGACTGCGTGTGCATGTGAGCCCTACCCCGCATTTCGCCCGGCAGCCGAAGCGATCCCCTGGCTTTCTATTATCTGGCGTGGGGCGTGAGGGAGACTGCGTGTGCATGTGAGCCCTACCCCGCATTTCGTCCGGCAGCCAAAGCCCTCCCTTTCCCGGCGCAATGCGTGAGAGGCACTGCGTGTGTGCATGTGAGCCCTACCCCGCCTTTCGCCCGGCAGCCAAAGCCCTCTCTTATCTGGCGCAATGCGTGAGGGGCTGCGCGTGTGTGCATGTGAGCCCTACCCCGCATTTCGCGCGGCAGCCAAAGCGTTCCCCTGGCCTTTCCTTATATGGCGCAATGCGTGAGGGGCACTGCGTGTGTGCATGTGTGCCCTACCCCGCATTTCGCCCGGCAGCCAAAGCCCTATCTTTCCTGGCGAAATGCGTGAGAGGCACTGCGTGTGTGCATGTGTGCCCTACCCCGCATTTCGCCCGGCAGCCAAAGCGTTACCCTGGCTTTCTATTATCTGGCGCAATGCGTGAGGGGCACTGCGCGTGCATGTGAGCCCTACCCCGCATTTCGCCCGGCAGCCAAAGCCCTACCTTTCCTGGCGCAATGCGTGAGAGGCACTGCGTGTGTGCATGTGAGCACTACCGCGCATTTCGCCCGGCAGCCAAAGCCCTCCCTTTCCTGGCGCAATGCGTGAGAGGCACTGCGTTTGTGCATGTGTGCCCTACCTCGCATTTCGGCCGGCAGCCAAAGCCCTCCCTTTCCTGGCGCAATGCGTGAGAGGCACTGCGTGTGTGCATGTGAGCCCTACCCCGCATTTCGCCCGGCAGCCAAAGCGTTACCCTGGCTTTCTATTATATGGCGCAATGCGTGAGGGGCACTGCGCGTGCATGTGAGCCCTACCACGCATTTCGCCCGGCAGCCAAAGCCCTCTCTTTCCTGGCGCAATGCGTGAGAGGCACTGCGTTTGTGCATGAGAGCACTACCCCGCATTTCGCCCGGCGAACAAAGCCCTTCCTTATCTGGCGCAATGCGTGAGAGGCACTGCGTGTGTGCATGTGTGCCCTACCCCGCATTTCGCCCGGCAGCCAAAGCCCTCCCTTTCCTGGCGCAATGCGTGAGGGGCACTGCGTGTGTGCATGTGAGCCCTACCCCGCATTTCGCCCGGCAGCCAAAGCGTTACCCTGGCTTTCTATTATCTGGCGCAATGCGTGAGGGGCACTGCGCGTGCATGTGAGCCCTACCACGCATTTCGCCCGGCAGCCAAAGCCCTCCCTTTCCTGGCGCAATGCGTGAGAGGCACTGCGTTTGTGCATGAGAGCACTACCCCGCATTTCGCCCGGCAAACAAAGCCCTCCCTTTCCTGGCGCAATGCGTGAGAGGCACTGCGTGTGTGCATGTGTGCCCTACCCCGCATTTCGCCCGGCAGCCAAAGCCCTCTCTTATCTGGCGCAATGCGTGAGGGGCACTGCGTGTGTGGCTGTGAGCCCTACCCAGCATTTCGCCCGGCAGCCAAAGCGTTACCCTGGCTTTCTATTATATGGCGCAATGCGTGAGGGGCACTGCGCGTGCATGTGAGCCCTACCACGCATTTCGCCCGGCAGCCAAAGCCCTCTCTTTCCTGGCGCAATGCGTGAGAGGCACTGCGTTTGTGCATGAGAGCACTACCCCGCATTTCGCCCGGCGAACAAAGCCCTTCCTTATCTGGCGCAATGCGTGAGAGGCACTGCGTGTGTGCATGTGTGCCCTACCCCGCATTTCGCCCGGCAGCCAAAGCCCTCCCTTTCCTGGCGCAATGCGTGAGGGGCACTGCGTGTGTGCATGTGAGCCCTACCCCGCATTTCGCCCGGCAGCCAAAGCGTTACCCTGGCTTTCTATATCTGGCGCAATGCGTGAGGGGCACTGCGCGTGCATGTGAGCCCTACCACGCATTTCGCCCGGCAGCCAAAGCCCTCCCTTTCCTGGCGCAATGCGTGAGAGGCACTGCGTTTGTGCATGAGAGCACTACCCCGCATTTCGCCCGGCAAACAAAGCCCTCCCTTTCCTGGCGCAATGCGTGAGAGGCACTGCGTGTGTGCATGTGTGCCCTACCTCGCATTTCGCCCGGCAGCCAAAGCGTTACCCTGGCTTTCGATTATCTAGCGCAATGCGTGAGGGGCACTGCGTGTGTGCATGTGTGCCCTACCCCGCATTTCGCTCGGCAGCCAAAGCCCTCTCTTTCCTGGCGCAATGCGTGAGAGGCACTGCGTTTGTGCATGAGAGCACTACCCCGCATTTCGCCCGGCGAACAAAGCCCTTCCTTATCTGGCGCAATGCGTGAGAGGCACTGCGTGTGTGCATGTGTGCCCTACCCCGCATTTCGGCCGGCAGCCAAAGCCCTTCCTTTCCTGGCGCAATGCGTGAGGGGCACTGCGTGTGTGCATGTGAGCCCTACCCCGCATTTCGCCCGGCAGCCAAAGCGTTACCCTGGCTTTCTATTATCTGGCGCAATGCGTGAGGGGCACTGCGCGTGCATGTGAGCCCTACCACGCATTTCGCCCGGCAGCCAAAGCCCTCTCTTTCCTGGCGCAATGCGTGAGAGGCACTGCGTTTGTGCATGAGAGCACTACCCCGCATTTCGCCCGGCAGCCAAAGCCCTCCCTTTCCTGGCGCAATGCGTGAGAGGCACTGCGTGTGTGCATGTGTGCCCTACCTCGCATTTCGCCCGGCAGCCAAAGCCCTCCCTTTCCTGGCGCAATGCGTGAGGTGCACTGCGTGTGTGGCTGTGAGCCCTACCCCGCATTTCGCCCGGCAGCCAAAGCCCTCCCTTATCTGGCGCAATGCGTGAGAGGCACTGCGTTTGTGCATGAGAGCACTACCCCGCATTTCGCCCGGCAAACAAAGCCTCCCTTTCCTGGCGCAATGCGTGAGGGGCACTGCGTGTGTGCATGTGTGCCCTACCCGCATTTCGCTCGCAGCCAAAGCCCTCCCTTTCCTGGCGCAATGGTGAGAGGCACTGCGTGTGTGCATGTGAGCCCTACCCCGCATTTCGCCCGGCAGCCAAAGCCCTCTCTATCTGGCGCAATGCGTGAGGTGCACTGCGTGTGTGGCTGTGAGCCCTACCCAGCATTTCGCCCGGCAGCTAAAGCGTTACCCTGGCTTCTATTATCTGGCGCAATGCGTGAGAGGCACTGCGTTTGTGCATGAGAGCACTACCCTCCGCATTTCGCCCGGCAGCCAAAGCCCTCCCTCTTTCCTGGCGCAATGCGTGAGGGCACTGCGTGTGTGCATGTGTGCCCTACCCCGCATTTCGCCCGGCAGCCAAAGCCCTCCCTTTCCTGGCGCAATGCGTGAGGGCACTGCGTGTGTGCATGTGAGCCCTACCCCGCATTTCGCCCGGCAGCCAAAGCCCTCCCTTATCTGGCGCAATGCGTGAGAGGCACTGCGTTTGTGCATGTGAGCCCTACCCCGCATTTCGCCGGCAAGCCAAAGCCCTCCCTTTCCTGGCGCAATGCGTGAGGGAGCACTGCGTGTGTGCATGTGAGCCCTACCCCGCATTTCGCCCGGCAGCCAAAGCCCTCCCTATCTGGCGCAATGTGTGGGGCACTGCGTGTGTGCATGTGAGCCCTACCCCGCATTTCGCCCGGCAGCCAAAGCCCTCTCTATCTGGCGCAATGCGTGAGGGGCACTGCGTGTGATGTGAGCCCTACCCGCATTTCGCCCGGCAGCAAAGCGTTACCCTGGCTTTCTATTATTGGCGCAATGCGTGAGAGGGCACTGCGCGTGCATGTGAGCCCTACCCACGCATTTCGCCCGGCAGCCAAAGCCCTCTCTTTCTGGCGCAATGCGTGAGAGGCACTGCGTGTGTGCATGTGAGCCCTACCGCATTTCGCCCGCAGCCAAAGCCCTCCCTTATCTGGCGCAATGCGTGAGGGGCACTGCGTGTGTGGATGTGAGCCCTACCCCGCATTTCGCCCGGCAGCCAAAGCGTTACCCTGGCTTTCTATATCTGGCGCAATGCGTGAGGGGCACTGCGCGTGCATGTGAGCCCTACCACGCAATTCGCCGGCAGCCAAAGCCCTCCCTATCGGCCGCAATGCGTGAGAGCACTGCGTGTGTGCATGTGAGCCTACCCCGCATTTCGCCCGGCAGCCAAAGCCCC